>JAQMRL010000008.1:5032382-5179882 GCA_035578175.1 Catonia carolina | reverse complement strand
CGGTTGGTAATATATGATTATATTTTATTTATACATTATATAATAATAATAATGGGTGGGTAATACATATATTACATTTAATATTTATTCGTATCTGATTATAATATTATATAATTCAGTACCTTAATACAAATACATACATTTTTGTTCATACAAAATGATACACAATTAAAAATGTATTTTGTTAAATCTATAAAATTTTAAACTTATATTTATATCATGGTCATTTTAGATGGTTCAGATATTCCATAAAATAATTTAAATTTCTTACTTTGCGAATTTAAATAATAATAATTTTTTAATAATAATAATTTAAATAATTTAAATTGCTTAATTTTAATTGCGATTTCTTTGTACATTCTTGAAGTGATAATGTAAGTAAAAAAAAAAAACCTTTTTATAGAATTGAATGTCCCCAACCACTACACAAGAAACAGTCGATTACTATGTTGCTAATCACAACACTAAATTGTTTGAACAAAAACCTACTTATAGAGGTACAAAATACATCAATAAATTACTACAAGCTTAAATAAATTGTGGTAATTTAAGTTTATTTCAAAAAACAGGTTAAAAATTACTTGATTGTTAAAAAATTTTACAGTGTACACAAATTTGTTTCTAAATAGTTTTTGGTTGGAAAATGTATAAATTTATAATTTAACACTGAGAAAAATAGTGCATTATTTGATACAAATGCTTGAATGACATGCTCATTGAAGTAAGCAAGTAGAGGTAATAAAAATGAATTGGTAAGTAATGACTTTAATATGTCGTTGTTTATGTCATCAGCTGAAAACCGGTTTGTTCCTTTAAACGCTTTTTGCCGACCGCATTGGCGTAGTTGGTAACATGCTCGCCTCTTATCATGTGGTCTTGGGTTCGAATCCCATTCAGGCACGGCATATTTTCATACATTACAAAAAATCATTTCATCCTTCACCATCTGCATTAGCAGTAATTGCAGAACAGTTGGACGTTAAACCAAAAAACAAATCTAAAGGCTTTACTAAGTAAAACGATGAGTAAGGTGGTTTACCGTTGGCCTTACTTACTGAGTTGAAAAGTATGCTTATCAGCATGTCAGACCCTCTGAAAAACATCTACTTTCCACCCTGCAAATGACATCTTCACTTCATTCACCACAGAGTCTGGCTGTATAAAAAAATTCATTACTATTAGAAGAGATAACTCTAACTAGTTTTTACTTTCTCTTGCCTATATGAATATATAGGAAGGAAAGTATTGTTTTCATGTCGATTTTTCGAAATCGAGTTTTCACCGGATCTATACGTTTTCAGACCCCCTGAATCCAAAAAACATGTTTTTAGCTATTGGTCTGTGTGTGTGTCTGTGTGTGTGTGTGTGTGTGAACAGAATATCTCAAGAACGGAACATCGTACGAACTTGAAACTTGAAACTTAAGTTACATACCACTACCGGACGCGACACGAACATTTTCATCAAAATCGGTCAACCGGAAGTAGTAGTTTATTCGTATAATTTTTCAGTTTTTTGCAATTTTCTCAAAAACTGGTCCTACGATTTTTTTTAAAATCGCCTATTTTACTCAATTTTTTATTCTCTACAAGATAGGGTAGGCGCCATGTCTGCTGAAATTCTCGGTGAGGCTGTTTTCACGTAAAAACGTTGTTTTTTTAAGATTACGGCTTTAATATAAATTTTAGAGCAAAAACTTATATAATAAAAGTTGTAGAGAATTTAAAAACCTACAACTTCTGTTTCAAACATTTTTTTGTATAACGCTTAGTTTAGCGGTAATTTGCAATTTTCTGTTTTTTTCTCACGAAAACGTGAGAAAAATCGATTTTTTTAACATTTCGGTCTTAGTATGCATTTTACGACAAAAGTGTATATAATAAAAGTTATAGAAAATTAAAAGATCTACAACTTTTGTTTAGAGAATTTTTCTCTACAGAGCCTAGTTTAGCGTGAAAGTGTGATTTTCCGTTTTTTTTAAGCCAAATTGAGTTCGATTTTCATTTTGCGTCTTCCACTCATGATTAAAATAAGGTTATGTTTTTGAGGTTAGTTGTTGTTTATTTTTAATATTTTATTAATAATGTTAGGTTTATTATTAATTATTTGCATTGGCAAGAGAAAGTTGTGTGAGTGTTTCACACCAGATTTTTTTTACACCTCTACCTCTTCTGTTGTTAAATGCTTCAGTCATTTAATTGGTTGATCATGTGATAAGAAACAGAACTATTTTTATAGCCCTGGAACTAACAGATCAAGTTGAAATAATTTAACACTCAATCTGCCTGTTATGGGCACATTACACTGTAAAACCCGAGAATTCAAACTTAAAACATTTAATTATACAATTATCAAAGACGGTATCAAAGACGGCTTGAGGTCCATCCAAATTATTTATCAGTGAACTTATTAGACAATAGTGTAAATAATTTTGTGAGACTGAAAAGATTTAACGTTTTAGACCTTGTACATAGATTTAGTGTTTTTTTTTTTTTTTTTTTTTTTTTTTTTGGTTTAACGTCCGACTGTTTTGCAATTACTGCTAATGCAGACGGTGAAGGGTGAAATGATATTTTGTAACGTATGAAAAAATGCCATGCCTGAATGGGATTCGAACCCAAGACCGCATGATGAGAGGCGAGCACGTTACCAACTGCGCCAATGCGGCCGGCATATAGATTTAGTGTGTAAAACATGTAAAATGTACGTATTAAGAGTGGTTGCGTGAGTGTGTGTGTGTGTGCGCGTGTTTTTTGATGTACGTGAGTATAAATGTTCTTGTTTACTAAGATTAATATCATTGTTAACATTTCTAATATTATTGTTAATGATAGTATACATTTAAGTTAGTGGCTACAACAGTAATCACTGGATTGCTGATGTGAATAACTGTTTCTTTCTACTTATCGTAATTACTTATTGTTCATGATTGAATAGATTGTAATTTTGCAGAATGTCAATAAAAAAAAAAAAAAAAAAAAAAAAAATTATACAATTACAAACTGATTAATTGTGTACCATTTTGTATGATTCTTATTATTAATAATTAATTAATTAAATCACAACATCAACAACAACAATTAATTATTAAATACATAATAATTATATTACGTAATTCATACAAATAGAAAATTATAAAATTGTTATTACATGTAATACACAATATCTCATTATTATTACATAGACAATAAAATTTATAATACAGTTCATAAAATTTGATAAATTAAGATCCAAATCACATCTGGAATAGGCCAATTTTTAAAAAAATTTAATTATTTCTATATTCTATTTTGTTACAAAATAATTATAAAATATTATCTATGTAGTTTTATCGTATGCGCTTATATACAGTACTTGTAAAATTTTTATACCAAATCAAAAAGTCCCGGCTGCATTGGTGTAGTTGGTAACTTGCTCGCCTCTCATCATGCGGTCTTGGGTTCGAATCCCATTCTGGCACGGCATATTTTCATACATTACAAAAAAATCATTTCATCCTTCACTGTCTGCATTAGCAATAACTGCAGAAGAGTCTGATGTTAAACCAAAAAAAAAAATCAAAAAGTAATTTTTAGCTTTTTATTACTTTCTCTTGTCCTACACGAAAATACTGGGAAGGAAAGTATTGTTTTCATGTCAATTTTCACTGGAAATACACGTTTTCATTCACTCTGAACCTAAATAAAACATGTTTTCACTGATAGGTCTGTGTGTGTGAACAAAATATCTCAAGAAGAGTATGGCATATGAAATTTAAACTTGAATTAGGTACTTTAAAAGGACCTGACACGAATATTTTCATCAAAATTGGGGAATTTTTCGTTTTTTGTGATTTTCTCAAAAACGGGTCCTACAATTTTTAAAAAAAAATCTCGACATTGACTACATTTTTTATTCTCTACAAAATAGTGTAAGCGCCATACCTGCTGAAATTTTTGGGGAGGCTGTGCGCTCGTGGTAAATTTTTTTTAAGATTTTGGCCTTAATATGCATTTTAGAACAAAAGTGTATACAAGGTAATTAAAGTTGAAGTAAACTAAAATACCTAAAATTTCTATTTCTAACACCTTTTAAGATGAGATATCTGCGAATGACGAAGGGGTATACACACTTCAAAAGAATAAGGAATGAGGAAATAAGTTCAGATTTGGGTATTTACAACCTGAGCGAAGAGATTATCGCCAAAGTTGGAGACAGCACATGGCAAGGATGTCAGATCACAGGATACCTAAGCAGGCGTACTGGTATGCTCCAGAAGGTAAAAGGGATGTCGGTAGACCTAGGAAAAGATGGAGATAGATGATATGGTATGTGATTTTAGAACAGGCTGCGGCCTAATCCTTGGTTAGAAGAAGAAGAAGAAGAAGAAGAAGAAGAAGAAGAAGAAGAAGAAGAAGAAGCAACATACACACATTCGATTTAAAAAATATTGTTCATTATTGACATTGGTAAGAGAAAGTCATGTAAGTGTTTCTTACCAGATTTTTATCCTTAATATCATCGATTCTACGGTTTGCTCCATATCATGTAGTTCTAGATTGGAAAATAACATGTTCAATGCCATGTGTTCCCATATGGAGTCATCACCCAATCTGATTGCTGCTTTTTGCTGAATTTTAGCGGAGTGTTAAATTATTGTACTTGACCTGCTAGTTCCAGGGCTACAAAAAATAGTTCTGTTTCTTTTCACAAGGTCAGCCAATTATATGATTGAAACATTTAAGAACAGAAGAGGTACAGGTGCAAAAGACATTAGTCACAGTTATCTCCTCTCAAGAGTAATCCAGATCCTTTGGTGAATGAAATGAAGGCGTCATTTTCAGGGTGGAAAGTAGATGCTTTTCAGAGGGTCTGGTGTGCTGATACGCATACTTTGCCACTCAGTGAGTAAGGCAATGGTAAACCACCACACTCCTCGTTTTACTTAGTAAAGCTTCTAGAGGTTCAAACCAGCCTTTCAGTTGATCACCTAAAAAACATTTTTTTATGACACCTCATAACTGTAAGGATATGTTACGAATAGAAATTGACTAACACAATAAAGATTTTTTTTTTGGTTTTACGTCTGAGTGTTTTGTAATTACAGCTAATGCAGACGATGAGAAGGATGATACATGCAGATGATTGATGAAAAAATCCCAGACCTGGGAATTGAACCTGGGACCCCGGTGTAGAAGCCAGTTGCGCTAACCACTACACCAATGACCAACACAACAAAGAGATAAAAATTGAAGTATTTTGGATTTGTTATCCGAAATACAATCTGCTGGCGTTTATTTTATACAGAGAAAATAACAGGAGAGAGTAGCATCGGAAGTCGAAGGACAGCAAAATTAAAAACTTATGAAAAATGTATTTATTATTTCTCTGAGAAACAATTTAGAGCAGAAGTGTCAAAAGTATGAATTGCTGTTATAATCGATAACCTGGAGTAGGAAAAGGCACTCCGAAAAAGAAATAATTTTCTAGATCAGTAATCGAATTCAGAACCTTCAACTTAACAATTCATAGTTATCTAGTACTATAAACAACTATACCATGAGGTTGACCAATCAAAATTTACTTAAAAAACAATTTTAAACTTTAGTATTAAATTTTTTTATTTTACTAATACAAAAAATTGAGGTTTATCAGTTTAATACTTTATAAAATACACACACACATACAAAGCAGTGTATTTTTTAAAATGCTCAAACTCCACTGATTGTCATGAACGTAGCTCAGCTTTTCAAAATTTTCGTTACATGTACAAATACGAGGATCGTTTGAAAAGTCCGTGCAAAGTCAGATAATTAGCACTACTGGCGCATATCGAGCATATGTTTAGTTAGTAGCATCTGTTGGAAAAACACATGTGTAGTTTCAGCCAGATCGGTCTATTTCTTTGTGTTTGACATTCGTTTTAATCGAGGAAGTCGAGTGATTTTCAAAAAATGGATGAAAAAGAATTTCGTGTGAAGTGTTGCAAGGACGGTTTGCAGCTGTTTCAGAAGAATTCGCAGGACTTTAAGCGTCATTTCGTCACTGTGGATGAAACATGGATACATCACTACACTCCTGAAACCAAAAAATAATCTAAACAATGGGTTATGAAGGGGTATTCTGCGCCAAAAAAGGCAAAGACAGTTCTTTCGGCCGGAAAGATTATGGCGACTGTCTTTTGGGATTCACAAGGAATAATCTTCATTGATTATCTGGAAAAGGGTAAAACTTTTACAGGTGTATATTATTCATCGTTATTGGACCGTTTGAAAACCGAGCTGCAAAAAAACGCCCATGATTGCCCCACAAAAAAGTCCTTTTCCATCACGACAATGCACCAGCTCACGCCTCAGCAGTTGTGGTCGCAAAATTAATGGAAATAGGATTCCAACTCTTTTCACATTCCCCCTATTCTCCAGGCTTGGCTCCCTCGAACTACTATTTGTTTCCCAATTTGAAGAAATGGCTAGCGGGAAAAAGATTTTATTCAAACGAGGAGGTGATTGCAAGAACGAATGGCTATTTTTCAGACTTGGACAAATCCTATTATTTCGAAGGGATCAACAAACTAGAGCAGCATTGGACGAAGTGTATAAAAGAAAGTGCCTAAAAGACGAAGTGCCTAAAAGGAGACTATGTCAAAAAATAAAAAAGGTTTACCCCAAACAATTAAGTAGTTTTTATTTTTGCACAGACTTTTCAAACGACCCTCGTAAGTAAAGATTGTAAAATAAATCTGTAAATTTTAAGTTATTTAACAATAATTATAAAGCTAGGAGATTATATTGGAAATTAAATTTCAAAAAAACCAATTTAAGAATTTTTTTTATTAAAAATAATGTTTTTAAAGTAATGTTTAGTAACATAATTATAGTACATGACAACGTACTGTATGTAAGCATACATTTATTACATTTAAGTCTTTCAGTAAATTAATTTTAAAAATCATATTATGGTAAGTGGTGTGATCATATTAAATTTGTGCCATATTTTTCTGAAAGATTTCCGTTTTACACTTCATGTACCTAATAAAACAAAATAATTAAATAATATTAATCATATTTTATCAATCAGTACAGTAATATTTATTTCTGTTTATTTATAAAAAACTTTAATAAGGCGTACAAATTTTTATATTCAGTAGAACCACCCTGATAACTAAAGGGAAGACGAATCAATAAAATTTATAAATTATCTTAAATTAACCTTTAATTCGATTTTGTGTCGCATTTATGGTTTATGCACATACAATGTACACTCAAACCCTGTTAATCTGAACTAATTAGGACCAAACCCTGTTCGAATTAAGTGAAATACAGTGAAATTATACAAACAAATTTTCATTAAATGAATTTAATTCATTTAAAGGGAGATTGCACTATGGTTTTAACTCAAAATTTCGATTTTTGGTTTTTTTAAGTTTTTCAATAGTTTATGCCTAGATCGACCAGAAAAACATTACCTACATTATGTCAAAAAAATGAAATTTTTATCAGGTTTACACAGAAAAACTATCATGTTACGAAAAACGAATATTTTTTATAATTTTATACCGTTCATTTTAGTGCAAAGAGAATTTTAGTTTTTAAAATATCTCTGTATCACGGTTTTTAATATTCTCAGCTGTTGGGTTCAACTTTCTAAACAACTGTTGATGAGAGATTTACTTGTTTGTGCATATTGTTTTTGCTTTGTGCCTTCTTGTTTCTTACCTTTCTTCCGTAAATTTAGATTTTTAACACTAAGGTACATTTTTTTCATAAACCAATAAACCTACCAGGCTGAAATTTTTACCAGTTAATTATCTTGTGTAGCCACATATACCGACATTTTTATGACTTCCTCAGGTGCTCCAAAAAATAGTAATATGCAAAACTTGTAGAAAACAATTTGTAAAAAGACACTTGGTTAAAAAAAAAAGAAAATGGTTAGGTAGATACTAGAGAAACTGATAATGAAAACGCCGGTGAAAGCAATAGTACAGAAGGCGATTCATTCGTAATTACAGTAAATCAAACATTTCTAGTCATGTAATTAAGCTATAGGCAATACAGGTCACATTTATTTCTTATAAGGTTTATGAAGAAAACATTTTCTTGGAATAAATTACAGCTTACAAAATGTATGTAGGAACTGCATGGTAGTGAAATGTATGATTAGTGTCTCACTGTTGAAGATGGCAGCACTGCAAATATTTCGCTTCCCTTCCTCACTGCCCCTACATATGCAAAAGGCAATCTTGTGACTTCACTATCTATACTCTCTGTTTCTGTATGAGAAGAGAGTGGGTTGATCTGTTAGACAGAAATAGAATTATATCAAACTTAAGACAACATGGCTGCTCGCTGGACACGAAGTGTTCACCATGTAATAAAAAAAAAAACACAGCTAGATCTTTTTATTTAGTGTTTTATTTTTAAAATAGTGATAGTGAAAATGTAGCTAAAATATTGCCCTACAATACTGTATTATGTAATAATAAATTTCTGGTAACTTATGTAATTTACAAAACTTAAAAGTATGGTGCGTCATGCGGTCAAAATGTCTGATAATTTTGTAGATTCAACTTGTATCATATAAGTTGATGATACATTACGTTTCTATACAATTGTATTTCCTTAAAAATCATTGTTACAGCAAAATAAAATATAATATAACTAGATTATTGTTCAATTTACTTTTTTTAAATTTTTATTGTTAACCTTATCAAATTCTTTTAATACTATTGTGTAATAAAATAATAATCTTTATATTGTTCAATAAACTGAGTTTTTAGATCTTTTTTATCAACATTTTTGTTGTAGTTTCTGTGAGTTATTATTTGTTTCAACACATTACATTTCTTAGATTTAAATTGTTAGTAATAAAAAGGATAGAAATAATATGGAGAAATCTACATAAATTTATCTCTCAGTAAAGAATAAAGCAATAGATATTTGTAGTTAAATATCAGTGTACAAAGCTATGCTGAGCCCTGTCTGGAAGTATGGCCTTCAACTATGGGGGACTGCTAGTAACAGTAATATAAATATTATTCAAAGGTTTCAGAATAAAGTATTAAGAAATTTGATAAATGCTCCTTGGTATGCAAGAAGCATTGAAGTGCATGAGTACTTAAACATTCCATTTGTTAAAGAAGAAATAAGAAAGCTCAGCGAAAAATATCATGTAAAATTGTCATCCCATATAAATCATTTGGCTTTGAATTTACTAGATAATAGTGAAACCACCAGATGTTTGAAACGACATCATGTTTTGGATCTCCGTGACAGATTATAAAGAGACAAAAACTAAATAAAGAAAACAACACACTAAAATAATTAAATAAAAAAATAATTAACATAAATAACTAACAGGTTAAATGTTTTATTAATACAAATTACTCTTAAAAACAATTAAGAATGAAAAAAAAATAGTTAAATTGTATACAATGTAATTTTAGTTGGTTTGTTTTATGGAAGGGCTTTAATGGAAGCCCTCTTCTTCATGTTATTTTGTATTATATCATTCACTTATAGTAACTTCTTACTGACAATTATCTATTAAAAAAAAGAAAAGAAAAGATATTTGTAGTTGTTATTGTTTAGGTCATCAGCTGAAAGATTGGTTTGAACCACTAGTGGCTTTACTAACTGAAATGAGGAGTGAGGTGGTTTACCATTGCCTTCCTCACTGAATAGAAAAGTATGGTTATCAGGATGCCAAGCCCTCTGAAAAGCATCTACTTTCCACTCTGCAAATGACACTCCCACTTCATTCACCAAAGGGTCTGGATTACTCTTAGAGTAGATAACTCTGACTAGTATCTTTTACATCTGTACTTTTTCTGTTCTTAACCTTTTGAGGACAATGTTTTTCAACCTAGAACTTAGCCCACAATTTGAGTTCTTTTTAGATTTTTCATTTACTTCTTCTTCCTGTATTTATTATTCACCTATTTTTTCTCAACTCACCATCCCTGGAATTAAATATGTTTCGTAGAGCTACTGCAATATTTCTTCATTCCAGAGACGCTTACCACTAAAGCCAACCATTTCCACTCGTATTTTCACAAAATAAACAATTAAACGAAATGTTTAACATAAAACAAATATATACATAATACAAGATTTATATTATTGTAAAACATTTATTTTCCCAGGGATAGAAATTTCTTTCAGGGAAACAAATGGTAGCAAGAAGCTAACACAATAAAACTGATTTTCAGAATATATTAGGAAGGTTAATACACATGCTTTTTCCATCCAGTAAAACAAAGCCCATATAATAATACATTTATTTAGAACTTGTATTTACATGTATTAGTATAAAAAATGTAGCAAATGTACCAGTGCGTTTGTAGTTTTTTGGACTAAAACCATGAAACATACGTGCGTAGTCCTCAAAAGGTTAAATGATTCAGTCATATAATTGGCTGACCATGTGATAAGAAACAAAACTATTTTTTGTTGCAGATCAAGTGAAAATAATTTAACACTCCACCTGCCTGTTATGGGCCAAATTATTGTTATTAGGTATTTCAGATGAATAAGTGACAATTTACCAAGGTTCTGCTGCAATATACAACTGGACAAAATTCATTATTATTCTTCAAAATTAACAGCTCAAAATAAACATTTTATAAAACTCTTACCAATATTACTGATTTCGTAATTACCTATAATGCAAAATAACAAATTTATAATATTCCAAACAGATTGGAAACAAAAGTAAAACGCTTAAAACTATTCCAACATATTATATAATATTATGTAGGAAATTCCATTGATATAGTAACAATACCTGCGATCCACACAGATTAAAATATTGTACAATATTATTAAGTTTACAAACAAATACACTTATTAAAAAAAGTACGTTCAATAAAAATACAAACATACATACAACTTCCATACAAAGGAGAAAATTTGGTCCCCTGAACATTTTATCTTAAAATATTTTACACATATATATATATTAATTATACGATGAAAAAAGATAAATTTATTTCACTTTGTCTTCCTTGTTAATTTTGGTTAGGTTAGTAACCAAAAAAACGGAAGGTTATGATAATAATCAAAGATTGTTAGGTTACAAAAATCTAACCTAACCTAACATTCTTTTGATTGTTTTTTTATTAAGGTTATGTTATTACATTAGGTTAAACATCTTGCTTGATGTTTTATGTAAATATATACATATAAAACAATTTATGACACATATTAGTAATAAATATCATAATTTATGGTAGTAATATTTAATGAATAATCATATGTTTAGACTAAGACTAATTATGCTCACATAAATGATTGATGTACATAGATTTGTAATTATGTTGTAAAGTATTTTATATCTTAATATGAGATTTTAAAGTGTGGTTTCGAATTAAGTGAAGAAAACATAAAGTACCGGTGCGGAAGAGATGTGAGGAGGTAAGGTATGGACATCAAATAAGACTAAATGGTAAGGTGGTAGAGGAAGTAAAATAATGATGAAAAATTAAAAAAAAAGTTAAATAAAATGATGTGGAAAGCAAATGGTTTCTTCCAACAAATGAGAGGCTTAATCTGGGATCAAGAAGTTCCTATTCATTGTAAAAAAGTTATGTACAATTAGGGTTTCCATTCATTCAGATTTCATCCAGATAGTCTGGATTTCAAGCACATGTATGGACTCATGTCGGGGTATGAGAATTGTTTAGATTTTAAAAATGCAAATAGAAAACATAAAACAAAAACTAAAGTATTGAAAAGTAATTTCTATTGATAAATAAATTAAGTTAAATAAATGAATACATTTTTTTTATTTTAAAATTTATTTTTTTAAACCTTTTTGAATGAAAACCACTGAACCATTCTCCCTTTCCTAAAATTCAAACTGTAGGCTTTGATCCAGAAGAGGATTGAAGAGGAAATAGGCCTATTCCCCGGTCCACTGGTAGGTTTCCATAACATCTCCCTCCCCTCAGCAGTTCCACTATTTAATGTCCAGATTTGATCTTAAAAATTATGGTAACCCTATGTACAATGCATACTTTGCGGCAATTATAACTTATTCAGTTGAGATATGGATTGGAAGAAAAAAATTTGAAAATAGAATTCAGGTAGTAGAGATGAAGTTCAAGAGACATTATGCTGCGGAAGAAAAGAAGGAATTTTTTTTTTTTTTTTTTTTTAACGTCCGACTGTTCTGCAATTACTGCTAATGCAGACGGTGAAGGATGAAATGATTTTTGTAACGTATGAAAATATGCCGTGCCTGAATGGGATTCGAACCCAAGACCGCATGATGAGAGGTGAGCACGTTACCAACTACGCCAATGCGATCGGCACAAGAAGGAATAGAATAAGAAATTACGTAATTAGGTAACAACTAGAAATAGACAGCCTGTTAAGGTGTGTTGGACAGAGAAAGCTGCGATTATTTGGCCATGTTATTAAGATGGAGGAGGGAAAACTGCCGAAAATGATACTGTACTTAGAAATGGAGGGAAAAATACCTAGAGTAAAGTGGATGGGTTCAGTTATAGATGAATTAGGAAAATAATGTGATGCTAAAAGAAAAATGGATGAGAAGTGGTTCATTAATGGGAAGAGGAGAAGAGGAAACTTGAAAGAGCGATAAAGATGATCATGATGAAACTGGATGCTTACCTTTGCTGGATAGCTCATGTTGAATAGAGAATATAGGAACTTAAAGTACGGAAAGTTATTAAAAATTATACTGGCTGTTAAGAAAGATTAAAAACAAACTCATTTTATACAACCCACTGGGTTGGTCTAGAGGTAAAGTCGTCGCCAAAATCAGCTGTTTAACAGCTGATTTTCGGAGACGAAGGTTTCTGGTTCAAATCCTAGTAAAGGGAGTTACTTTTATACAGATTTGAATACTAGACAGTGGTTACCGGTGTACTTTCATGGTTACTCTCTCAGGAATGGTCGGCCTGAGACTGTACAAGACTACACCTCATTTACACATCATCCTCATCTCATTGGGTTACGGAGTTGCTTATTGTTCTAAATTGAACAGATTGCAACGTACGCAAATTAGGAATAAAAAAAATTATACAAACAGATGTTAAAGTAATCTGGATGTGTGGTATACAGATTCTTGGAAAAATGTTACCAGTTTTCACTAACCTTGTATAGCATTTTCAATTTTCCTTTCACACACTTACATGTTCCAGTGCGTCCACTGGATGGCTAATTTTTTCTTATTATTTATGTTTTAAAAGTTAAAATTCAATGAAACAAAGCTCAGAAAAGGAAAAATCCAAAAGTCACAAAGTAACTTGTAGGCCATGTGAATGTTGATGCACTGAACTGTTCAGCAATACAAACCTAAAGAAAAGACTAAATTAGGTATCAGAAAATCTACAAACTGATTTTGTGAACTCAATTTAATCAAAAAAAGCAAACAAATTATATCTCAGGTGTCTTGCATTGTTAGAAAGTTAAGATTGAAGAAAATTGTCTTTTAACAATAATCACAATAATGATAAAACTAAAACAACATTCTAATGTAGGCCCCTACATTGAATTTTAAGCCAAAAATTTCAGAAAAACATATTTTGATAAAAATGTTTTTACAAACAAGAATCAAATTTGTCAAACCCAAAAATAAGTTGTATTAGTTTTATTTATATATTTTTTTCAATTCATGTATTTTTCTCCTAAAACACAAAATTATTTAAAGCTGTTGTAAGTTTAATCAATAGAAATGTTTAAAAAAAAAGTATTATAGAAGAAAACATAGGGAAAAACAATGGTAAAGAAATAAAGTTGAAATTAATAATTAATTTTTATCTTTGATAGTGTAATTTTCAGATGTTTATACTATCTATGTACATCTATCATACAGTTAATAAATTTCTCAAGTTACTTCATTCTAAACGTTCAATTATGTAACGTAATGGATTGGAATCGTATTTTGACTCAAATTTCTGTATGATTTGTGTGATAATTTTGATTTTCTTTTTCTCTGAGAGAAGCTGAAGTAAGTCTGTTGTTAAACAGTCAGTAGACTAGTTTGAACCTATAGAGAGGTTATTTTTTTTGTCATCAGTCTCTCGACTCGTTTGATGCAGTTCTCCAACCTGTTCTATCTTGCGCAAGTCGTTTCATATCTACATACCTGTAACACCCTACATCTTTTGTAATTTGGTTTATAT
The DNA here is from genome assembly GCA_035578175.1 of Catonia carolina. Classification (NCBI taxonomy): domain Eukaryota; kingdom Metazoa; phylum Arthropoda; class Insecta; order Hemiptera; family Achilidae; genus Catonia; species Catonia carolina. The sequence continues at coordinate 5,165,751 of JAQMRL010000008.1, read as the reverse complement.
ATTCTAATCTTTGCCTCCCTCTACAATTTACTTCCTCAATATTACCCTCCATTATTAATAGCCCAATACCTGGATGTCTTAGGATATCCCCCACTAGCCTACGTATCCCTTCTTTTGGTAAGATGCTTCCATTTACTTCTTTTTGTCATCCACTCGCCTAAGAACCTCTAAATTACTTATTTTGTCCACCCACAAGAGAGGTTATACCAGAGTCTAACAGATACTGTTCTGAATCTTGAGATACATTTTTGGTGTCAATGCAACTGTAGAATTTAGAGCGGGCAGCGTGCTCAAACATTATTTCATGACAATTCCTCCATAATCTGTATATATACCGGGTGATTTTTTAGTCCTGTTACTTAATTGTTAATGTCTGGTAATTTTTTTCTAAGAAAGGGATATTTTGTTTTGTGGCACAAAGTTGGTAGCCCTACTCAACCGGTATAGATACGACAGTTTGAGTTGATTCTCCTTCAGTTGCGTAAAATTTTGTGCTGTTTCCAGTTGTGTTACGAACAGAATGTCTTTTACCCTAGAACAACGGGTTTTCATTCTTGAACAATATTTTGCTACAAAATTGTATACGAGTGTAAAAGAATCATTTCAAATTAAATTTTTTGGTGTTCCTCCACTCTATTCTAGTCAATTTCTTGGCTAACTAACTGATTTTTAGAGGCAGGTATTGTTTGCAGCAGAAAACGTAGTGGTCGACCAACTCTCTTGACAGATGACGTTAAGAGAATGTGAAAACAAGATTGCTCAATTCTCCATGGAAAAGTTTACAAAACCTTTCTTTGCATGTTGATTTGTCATGTTCGAGTGCTCAGAAAGCTGCTAAAAAATTGAAATTGTATCCGTATCACATACGATTAGTTCTAGAGCTTCAGCCTCCAGATTTAAACAAGAGATTGTTTTAGGATAAAAGACATTCTGTTCGTAGCACGACCGGAAATGGCACAAAATTTTACACAGCTCAAGGAGAATCAACTCACGCTGCCATATTCATACTGGTTGAGTAGGGCTACCAACTTAGTGTCACAAAACAAAATTTATTTTTTTTAGAAAAATATTACCAGACATTAACAATTGGGTAACAGGACTAAAAAATCACTCTGTATAAATGGGAAAGCCCTAACTGACTCATTCATCATAAATTCTCCTATTTGCACAATACCTAGAAAACTGAAATTTGGAGGGAATATTCCCTTTACATTAAATAAAAAAGTTAAACATTTACATTTTCAATATTACACCATTAAGGGGTTGAAAAGGCTGTTCAATCTTTAAACCGATATTTTCTATTTACTAAGTTCTGGACAAGTTAGATAACTAAAACTCAATGGAGATCTTACTTACAGTTTAACAATAAAAATTACTTTTTAACCATTCGCAAAATGTCTCCAAAGGGTATGAAAATGGTGATTAACACTTAAACCAAAATTTATTGTTTACTAAGTTCCAAATGACTTAGTTGGCTGGAATTCGGTGGAATATTTTTAATCGTAATTCTTTAACACAAAGTATTTTCAGGATATATTAATAATGAAAATATTAGTAATTATGATGAATTATTATATATGATTGTAATATATGATTTTATTTAAATCATATCATTATTGGTAATAATAATAAAAGCAGACTTCTAAAAATCAGCTGTTTCACACAAGACGGCATTATACAAATTTATTTTAGAGGTCATTTGTCCTGTTGGCCTTCGGGCCAGCTCAGTCAGTCAGCTGGTAGAAAGTCGCTATTATTTGTTAAGTAATACCGGTTGGGCTAGCGACTTTGTATGGTGACCAGTTGACAGCCATCCATGAACAAATTCTACTGGGGGTCCCTGTTCAAACTCATGTCTAATCCACGTCAAAAAAAATACAGCAAAAAGCAGCGATCAAATTGGGTAGTTGTCACAATGTACAGTTCCCGATAACAAATAAGAACTCAAAAAAAAAAAATTTGTCCCGTTCTTGATTGTCCTTCGCTTTGTGCGGAGGGGCTACAAGCCAGCAGGCTAATTTTTAACCTATACTATGTTTTTTTACAGTAGAATTTTAAAAGTAGAACAACTGGGGCAGTGACGGTAGGGGCTCTCAGCCTCCAGTGTTGCCGCTATGTGCAGTGTGTTACCAGAACTGGCGGTGTTCGCATCATTTGCGCTTTGCTTTCTCTCGTTACAAGATGCATTTTACAGTAAAAATCATTCCAAAAATACACTACAAACTTGTCTGCAATTTAAGAAAGTACAGTAAAATTTTTTACTGCAAGAGCGGAGCGCTACTGAAATATGACAAAGCTGTCACGAAAGGTCGCCATGAAAATTGCTCAGCGCTGGTTGGCTAAGAGCAAGCCGAGCCTCCGACCAGCGGCTTCGGCTTTCTTCGGCTTCCTCCGCCCACGTTCCACGCTTGTTTTACTTTTAATTCAACTATACTACCACTCTTTTATGAACCGAACAGTGATCTACATTAAATAACTAAATTGAATCCAATCATTTAAGTTATATAACTGAACCTAACCTTTACAAAACATAACCTTTTACAATAATATATTATAATAACACTTGAAATATATTAATTATAATATTGTACACAAATACTTTCGTTTATAAACAACAACAATAACAACAATAACAACATCAACAACAACAACAACAAAATGATTACTATACAATGTAAATAAATATATAATCTACTTTCTACAACACCTATTTATTAATTAACGATATTTTTAAAACGTTTCATTTTAAATGTGACGATGATTCTTTTTAAAAAATTCTTTTGTTGTTTTAAAACCTATTTTTATACATTAATTTTACTAACTATTATTTTTATGGTAAAAAATTTTTAGTACACTTTTTTATTTGATTATTTTAATGAAAATTTTATTTTCTTCGATTATTATTGTTTATTACTAAACATTTAACACCAATATAAACATTTAATGTAAAATTGTATATATATTTCGTTAGGTTATATAAACCAGTTATACCTAATATAAACATTTACTTTATCTAATAAATATTATTTACTATATAGATATATACACATTCATGCTGCTATAAAATATCAGACAATAAAAACATCAATATTATAGTATTATTTTACGATTATTTTCTTATGTAAATACACGCAACTGAATCATTTCAAAAATTGGCAGGTCAATCATGTGAGTTTTAAATTAGTTAATTTTTTAAAGTCAAGTGAATTTTAGGAAAGTTTTGCTATCAGACTTTTTTATTTTTTTTATTCCTAATTTGTGTACGTTGCAATCTGTTCAATTTAGAACAATAAGCAACCCCATGACCCAGTGAGATGAGGATGATGTGCATGACGTGTAAATGAGGTGTAGTCTTGTACAGACCCAGGCTGACCATTCCTGAGAGAGTATGGTTAATTAAACCCCAACTATCAAAGTACACCGGTAACCACTGTCTAGTATTCAAAGCCGTATAAAAGTAACTACTTTTACTAGGATTTGAACCGGGAACCTTCGTCTCCAAAAATCAGCTGTTAAACAGCTGATTTTGGCAACGACTTTACCTCTAGACCAACCCGGTGGGTTAAGCTGGTTGCTACCAGACTTGAACGTTTTCTTGTGGAAAATTTGTTTACTGAACGTTAGCTGAGCGTGTTAAGTGGTCAGTTTATTTTAATTTTTGATATAACAGTACGAAAGAGGCCATGAGTTTGAATCCCCACACACAATTAAATTATTTTTTAATATATATTTTTATTAAAATTATTAATAAATAGTTTGTTAACTTAATTAAATAAAAAAAAATTATGTTAGTTAGTTAGTTAAAATAAACATTACACTTATGATTTCTGATATTTTTCATTATTTAATTTGTAATAATCAATGATCAATTAACAAAATAAAATAATAAAAAGTTTTAATATGTAGGACTTGAAGTCACAGCCTCAGTAATATCAAAAATGAAAATAAATTAACCACTTTACACGCCCGGCTAACATTCAGACAACAATGGAAGCAAAAATTTTTTTCTTATGTAAGTACCACGCTATATCAAAATTGAATAACATTTTTGCCGTTATTTATTAATAATTAAATTATCAGCTATTACATTTTTCTAGACTGATTTTTATTCTGTTTCTAAACAACTGGAGTAATAAAAGTAAGATTACACCCATGTAATTAGATTAATGTTGACAGATTTCCCTATACATCAGATTTGTTGGGAACCACGGTACGATTAAAATTTAGACTTATCAGTTTTATTTTAACATGTCTTATACTCCTTTCAAAGTCTCCTGGATACAGTTATAGAAAAAAATAGTGATTAAAACATGCCAACCTGATTATGTTTGCTGTACAGCAATCGTGAATGCTATGTTATCTATCTTTAAAGTTTGTTGTGTTAGCTCTTCCTAAATTACAAAGAGTATATTTTTATTAACATCCTTTTCTAAACAATACATCAATTACTTTACTTTTGGAGAACCAGCTCCAGAATACAAGCAAACACCAATCTCTCTGTTCAGAAAATTTCTGTTTTGATTTTACATTAAGCGGTTACTGAATAACTAATTTTAATAATGATTTCTAAAGAAAAATTTCATAATTTATCTTGATAATCTAAGTGACTCAATAATTTTGTAAATAATTATGTGTGTTCGTATTTTTATATAAACCTGTTAGACTGTTGTGGTGGTTAGGACATCAGCCGAAAGGCTAGTTTGAATCTCTAGAGGCTTTACTAATAAAACGAGGAGTGAGGTAGTTTACCATAGCCTCACTCACTGAGTGGTAAAGTATGGTTATCAATATACCAGGCCCTCTGAAAAGCATCTACTTTCCAGTCTGCAAATGACACTTCTACTTCATAGATCCATAGGTGTGGTAGTATAATGAAATTTATTACTCTCAGAGGAAATAACTGTGACTATTTTAATGTATTTTACCACCTGTACCTGTCCTGTTGTTAAATGCTTTAGTCATATAATTGGGTAACCATATGATAAGAGAGACAACTATTATTTGTAGCCCTGGAACCAGAGGCGGATTAATACTTGTTGGGGCCCTAGGCAATGGCAAATGAGGGGCCCCCCCCACTTTGCTTTGACATAATAAAAACATGATAGTTAATATTTCAATCAAGTTTATTTTCTATCAAAATAACATTTGTTCTGATATCTGATAATTATAATAATAATAATAATAATAATAATAATAATAATAATAATAATAATAACTTAATAAAGACGATTTAGAAAAATTTTCTAAGAAAAAAATCATAACAATAATATTAATTTATATTTTGTCCTTTGTCAAACTCATAACACCCCCATGTAGTAGCGCCACCGAAATAAAAAACGCGCGAATTTATGCAGTCGTAAAAACGTATTTACGAATTTATTTATTTATATTTTAGGGGCCCCAGAAAATGGATTATAAATGTACTATAAATTTAATGTAATCATACACAATCATGTCATTAAGTTCAACAATTGAATATTTTTACGATTGAAAATGTATTAATATTTTACAATTTTGTCATTTGTTCAATCAAATTTTTTTTTCCAAATTTTTTTTTAAATTTTCAATTTTTTTTCCAAATTTTTTATTTATTTTTATTTTGTCGGGGGCCCCTGGCCATTGGGGGCCCCTAGGCACGTGCCTAGTAGTGCCTATTGGGTAATCTACCACTGCCTGGAACTAACAGATCGAGTTCAAATAATTTAACACTCCACCTGCCTGTTGTCTTGTGTAGGTATAGTATTCAGATGAACTAAAGTCCCCTAACTGTGGGAGTGAGAGAATGCATAGCGCTCTCACTCCCACATGCCATACCAATAACATTGTCTTTAATTTTACTCATTGTTGTGAGCAAGCGTTTATGCACGCAGTAAACTAACAAGCAAGATAACGGCTGTAGGTATGTTTTCAGATCTGGATTATAACGGTAAAGACCTTTGAGCGCATGCATAGTTATGCCACATATATCCCTCTCACTCGCTCGGCTATGGGACATCAATTCATTTGATATCTGTACTAAATGGTTCAGTTGAGGGGAGTGATTGTTATTAAAGTTTGGTTGAAAAATCTGTGTATAGTAAGGATATTTTTTATGGTTTCATTATTTTCTCTCTCTGTATTAAACACAGAGTGAATGAATCAGGGAGAGAGAGAGAATGAATGATTATTTTAATCATCACAAGTACTTGTATAATATAGATCTAATTTAGTGACAGTGTGTGATGTTAACAGTGAATATGGAAGAATATAAGTTCTTCTCTTCTTAAATAGTTCAGTCAAATAATTGGCTGACCATTTGATAAAAAACAAAACTATTTTTGAAGCCCTGGAAATAGCAGATGAACGCAAATATTTCACATTTGTTGTTATACAACAAATTATGCATAAACAAAATTTATAAGAAAAACATAAACTAGAATCTGAATTCGTAAATAAAAGTAATCAAATTTAGTGGTTTATGCCATATTAATGATAGCAATTGTGTTTACGCACAGCGTAAACACAATTGCTTAAATGATTAAGTTAATTACTGTGCGTGTATTCGTACATAATTATAAAATACATAAATGGTAACTATAAAAGACATTAAATTTCAATTAATACACTAATTATTATAATTAATTAGTTATTTATGTATAATAAAACACACCATTAAATTCTTCATAGGTATTTATAGTACTTTGTAAATAGTAACATAACCTAACTTAACCTATATTTTTAATGTTACAATAAAAATTATATTATAGATATAAGTACAAATAGTTACAGCAACTAATATTATTATATTTAATTATTATATTGTCAATTAATTTAATATTACCAATTATTTTGATAATTTTATAACAGATTTGACACAGCTTTAATAGGTAGTAATTATTTTATTTTAATGTTGTATTTATCAGGTGATGATGAAGCCTCAGCGTGGACAGACGCGGTCACAAATATGGAGGTCCTCAGAAGAATGGGGAAAGAGCTGGAAATCCTGCAGAGCATAAAGATAAGAAAACTGGTATACCTTGGACATAACATCATGAGGGGGCCTAAATACGAGATTCTTCATCTCATAATTCAAGGGAAACTCGTTGGTAAACGCTCGGTGGGACGGAGACGAATATCATGGTTAAGAAACCTGACAGAAGCGTTTAACTGCTCGTCGCATGACTTTTTTAGAGCAGCAGTGGACAAGGTACGACTGACCATGATGATAGCCAATATTCGTAATGGAGAAGGCACCTGAAGAAGAAGAAGATGAAGCCTCAGGGTTTTGGAGGTTAATGGTTCATATTTACAGAATTAGCTTAGCGAATAAGATACCTAGGTGAAGTGATTCTTGAAAAGAACTTGAATTAACAATTCTTCTAATAAAAGAGCTACTCGATTATTCAGAGATGAGTTTAAGAAACTAAAAAAAATAATTTAGTATGTGCTTATAACCACGTGACTATACTTAGAGGTCTTGGGTTCGAACCCATGCAGTCTTGGGTTCGAATCCCATTCAGGCCCGGCATATTTTCATACGTTACAAAAATCATTTCATCCTTCACTGTCTGCATTAGCAGTAATTGCAGAACAGTAAAACGTTAAAACAAAAAAAAACAATATGTATATACTTAGAGGGCATACAGTATATCCCGGAACATTTTGTTGGTTAACTGTACAAATATAACTGTTTGTTACCGTAAATGGATACGACTTCTCCGACACACTGAGGGTGGAAATTTTTGATCGTCAGGAGTGGGCGGAGGGACAGCCAGTGATACCGAAAGGGGCTACCGTTTGGTATACTGACGGCTCAGTGATGAGCGGAAGAGCGGGATTGGGGGCCTGGGGGGCCGGGGGAAAGATTTCCCTGGCCCTTGGGTGTAACATAACCATCTTCCAAGCTGAAATATTGGCCATTAAGGTCTGTGCGGAGAGGTGTATTGAGAGGCGCCTCAGTGGGTCGCACATTTATATTTTATCCGATAGTCAGGCGGCCATCAAGGCTTTGAGTTCTTGTACTTTTGAGTCCCGATTGGCCTATGATTGTCGGGAAGTTTTGAATGCCGTGGCCAAGCGTAACGTGGTGACGCTGCGTTGGGTGCCGGGGCACCAGGGAGTGCCTGGAAATGAGAGAGCGGATGCCTTAGCAAAGAAAGGTGCAGCCTCTCACTTCATAGGCCCAGAGCCATTCTGTGGAATTGGTGAAGGCTATTATAGAGGTATAGTTAGGGCCTGGGAAGAGGAGGCTAAAACCTCCTATTGGAATAAGGTGCCAGGCTGTGAACAGGCAAAGAAATTCATTGCCTATTCCAGCAGGAAGGCTGGGATATACAATAGACTAGGAAGACAGGACTTGAGGAGGGTAGTGGGCCTGATGACTGGTCATTGTAATCTTGGGTATCATTTATCCAAGATAGGAGTTGCTGAAGAGAGCCTGTGTAGATTCTGTCATGAGGCAGAAGAGAAGGCTGAGCACATTTTATGCAGTTGCAAAGTGGTTGGCTGCAAAAGAAGAGCGCTGATGGGTAAGGATGTGTTAACACCTTCTCAGGTAAGTGCAATAGATCCTAGGCAGATCCTGCGCTTTATTGAAAGTGTGGGTCTTGCATAAATAAGGAATAGGGGCAATCACAAAAGATCTTTTAGGTCGCGGTGAGGAGGGGCTGCAGAAGCCTGAACGCCCATGTTGTAAAGTAAAGTAAAAGTACCGTAAATGGAAATGTCGGCTTCTCGAAAACGCGGTTGAACTGTTCACAGTGTGAATGAAATCTAACATGCAATGTAATAAAATGCTGTAAAGTTGTTGAATCTAAACAAAAATGCCTTTCCCCGCCTCTTAACAAAAGCCGTGAGCAAGCGGCTAACTACTGTGATGTTTCTCTTTCCACAATTCAAAAAATAAAAAAGGAAATTAAGAATGCGAAGAAGCTATTCTTTAACAGTTTTGTTGACACCTCGTAAAAAAAGGAAACGGTAATATCAATAAGAAAGTGATGCCGAAATGTGAAACATTATTACCAGTTTTGAAAGAAAGGCTAAATTTTAGTTGAAAACTTTGTACGTTAAGAAAAATTTTAAAGGAAATTAGGTTTAAGTGGAAAAAGTGTCAGTCACATTGAAGTATATTAATTGGAAGGCAACATTTGGTTAACAAACGGTGTAATTCCACAGTAGTAAAATATAGTGTCTAACTGTTGAGGTTGGCAGCACTGTCAGATTTCTCTTCTTTTCCTCAAAGCCCATCAATACGCAAAAGGAATTCTTGTGACTCACTGTCTACACCCGTAAAGAGAAGAAGAAGGTTTTTACTCCACAATGAATAACATACAAATATTATTACACAAATCAACATTCTTGCAAAAACTAATTTTATGTGTCAAATGTCATGAAACATACATTGAAATCTATATTAAAAATTCCACAATATCCTTTATTATAAATGGTGCATATGTACTGTTGTTAAGGTCAAAAGCCGAAAGGCTGGTTTGAACCTCTAGAGGTTTTACTGAGTAAAAAGGAGGAGTGAGGTTGTTTGCTATTGTCTTCCTCACTGGGATGAAAGAGTATGCTTATCAGCATGCTAGGCCCTCCGAAAAGTATCTACTTTCCACCCTGAAAATGACACCTTTACTTCATTCACCACAGCGACTGGTTGTATAATGAAATCCATTACTTTCAGAGGATTACCTCTGACTAACAGAGGATAATTCTTGACTAGTGTCTTTTACACCTCTACCTCTTCTGTTCTTAAATAGTTTAATCATATAATTGGCTGACCATGTGATAAGAAACAGAACTATTTTTTGTAGCCCTGGAACCAACACCAACAGATCGAGTGCAATTAATTTCCACCGGCCTGTTATGGGCAGTTATATGTACTGTTGTTGTTTTCGTCAACAGCCGAAAGGCTGGTTAGAACCTTAGAGTAAATGAGGAGAGAGGTGGTTTACTACTGCCTTCCTCACTGAGTGGAAAAAAATGCTTATCAGCATGCCAGGCCCTCTGAAAAGCACCTACTTTCCACCCTGCAAATGACACCTTCACTTCATTCACCACCGGGTCTGGCTGTACAATGAAATTCATTACTTTCAGAGGATTACCTCTGACTAGTGTCTTTTACACCTCTACCTCTTCTGTTCTTAAATAGTTCAGTCATATAACTGGCTGACTATGTGATAAGAAACAGAACTATTTTTGTAGCCATGGAACCAACAGATTGAGTGTAATTAATTTAACACTCCACCTACCTGCTATAGGCATTTATATGAACTATAAAATATAAAATATTAATGCTGAGTCACTTCTGCTATAAACTTACCAATTGTTTACAATTATTTAATATTTTAGTATTACAATTATTATAATATTTTGTTTACTTTTGAGCACAGCATGTCACAACACTAAACAATACGTGGAAGAGTTGGATGCTTTCAGTATTTATATCTACAAAATATAAAAATTTAATCTATCTTACTTTATTTTATTACTACTTTATATTCCTGATTTATATTCATTTTACAATTATTATTACCGACAGTTCAGCCGTTCTTAGTTTGCCCCTACTGTCAACAAACAAAAGCCACTACAGGGTGTACTACAGGGTGCACGCTAGGGTCCACCACTTTACGAATGTTGTATTCCTATTAAGTTAACTATTTTTGTTATATTATAAGTACTTAAAGTACTAAAAATTTCAGTCATGATATGATGTGGGCCTAACAATTTCATTGAGAAAAATACTTTTAAAAGTATTTTGTATTTAAATACTTTTGAAAGTATTTTATTGTTACTTTTTAATCAGCGTGTACAGATTTTGATATAATGCGCATGCTCAGTGATGTCATTATTTGTTTACATTAGGAGCAAACTTAGAGAGGCTGGACTTTAGTTAAGTATTCCTATTGGAAATTACTTTCCTGAATAAGGCACAGCCTGTGTTCAGGAAAGGAATGCAGTAGGAAAAATTAAAAAATAAATATTTTTTCCAAGAATTAAATCTTGAAAATAACTAAAGTTTTTCTCTTCTTTTTGAATGTTATCTTTCTCTGTTCTTCCAAATACTTAAACATTTTCTCAATAATTTTACCTTTTGTCTTTCTTCTGAAAAGTTGTCTTTTATTTATTTAGCCCTTCCTGACTTAATTCTGCCCAAATTTCCAACCCTAATAATTTTCTTCTGTTTCATTTAAGAAATAACCCCATGAATCAATCAAAATGAGGATAATATGTATGATGTGTAAATGACATGTAGTCTTGTACAGACTCAGAGAGTATGGTCAATTGAAACCCATTCATCAAAGTACATCGGTAACCACTGTATAGTATTCAAATTGGTATAAAAGTAATTGCCTTCATTAGGATTTGAATCACAGAAACTTTCGTCTCCGAAAATCAGCTGTTAAACAGCTGACTCATAGTGACAGCTTTTACCTCTAGACCAGTGTTTCCCAACCGGTGGTCCGCGGACCAAAGGTGGTCCGTGAGAGCCTTCGGGATGGTCCGTGAGGGTCCGGTGACTACTTATAAAAAAGTAATATTTTCCCGTGATTAAATCAAAGTTACGATTTTCATTGAACAAGATTAAGTAAATACATTCAAGTTTCAGATTAAGTAAAGGTAGAAGAGTTGTGGTGTAAGAAAGCCCTGGGCTTCCTCAAGATTCGGCAAGTAGCTTTGCGGTATCTTATGATTTTTTTCAACCATTTATTTGTGTGAGCAGGGGTTCTCTAGTTTATTGTTAATTAAAAACAAACAACGAAATCGGCTAAGTGTAAGCAGTGATTTGAGAGTAGCTCTTAGCAAGAGCCTAAAACCTAGAATTCCTCAGCTAGTCAGAAAGATTCGTGTACAAAATTCGCAATGAAATTTTCATTTCATTTTTAATTCAGTTTTTAATTTTCATTGTTATTTTCGACTAAGTAAATTCTGTATTCCTTATTTTATTAAAAGACAATTTACAATTAAAATATTTTTAATAATAGTTTCTTAATTAATAATAATAGTTTGTTTCTGAAAATTTGTTTTATTTAATCACTTTTTAATTTGGTTACAACTGATAAGATATATGCAATAATGTAATGGGTGGTCCGTGATAGCTCACTTTTAAGCTCAGTGGTCCGCAGGCCACTGCGGGTTGGGAACCTTTACTCTAGACAAACCCGGTGGATCTATAGATCAGGGGTTCTCAACCTGGGGGGGGGCGCCCCCCTGGGGGGGGCGTAGAAAATTTTTAAGGGAGGCGTCATCGTATTACAATAGAAAAAAAGCTATGATTAACCCAGGTTAGTTCCTGCCTTTACATTTCAAACACCATTATTTTATTGTACAACACTCAATGTTAGAGTTTGAAGATTTCGTAAACAATTTTAAGTTTTTAATATTTATAGTAGGCTATATAATATTATAAAAAAAATTAAAAAATATATTTATAATAATATTTATAATAAAAATAAATAAAATATTTATAATATTTTAAGGTTTTTTGGTTCTGTGATTTGACTGTATGTTCAAAAATGTATTGAAGGTAGTAACGGGTGATTCAAAAAGAGCGCCGGTTTTTAAACGGCTGGTAAATTTTTGTTTATCGGTTGGCAACATTGTTAGACCTCATTTCTATTTCGGAGAACATTCCGATTGACGATTCAGTTGTAGTTTCTCGTGTTCGCAGTGTAGTACTCTCGCAGTCTGTGTCTAACCATGGAGAAGTTTACTATTGCACAACGAGTGTTAATCGTCAAAACATTTTACCAGAGTGGAGAGAGTTATGCGGCTACTGTCAGGCGACTTCGCGGTACTCTAGGACGTAATGAAGCACCGAATGAATCAACAGTTCGCAGGCTCATGAAAAAGTTTTTTGAGACGGGTTCAACAGTCGACCTTAAAAGTTCTGGACGTCGTCGTTCTGGCCGAACTGAGCAGAACGTTTGCGTTGGTTCGTGACAGTGTGGCTGTTAGCCCAGCAAAATCAATACGTCGCCGTTCTCAACAATTGGGTTTACGATGTTCTTCTGTACGGAGAATTCTTCGGTACGATCTCCAATATCACCCGTATAAAATTCAGTTGCTGCACGAGAAACAATGTTGTTGCTCCGTGAACGGTTCCAGGATCGCATCATTTCTCGTAATTCCGACCATCAATGGCCACCAAGGTCGTGTGACTTGACGCCTTGTGACTTTCATCTTTGGGGTCATCTGAAGTCATTGGTGTATGCCAATAAACCCCGAAACATCAATGACTTGAAGGAGGAAATTCGACGGGTTATCGGGCAAATGGAAGTCGAAACTTGTCGTGCAGTAATATCCAATTTCATGGACAGAGTTGATGCGTGCCAGCGCAGTAGAGGAGGACACATGCATGACATAATTTTTCATACATGAAATCGGAAGGTAAGATGAACTTGTTGATGTATTTATTTTCAGTTTTTCAATAAAATAAATCTCTTAATTTGATATATCAAAACCGGCGCTCTTTTTGAATCACCCTATATTAAACGTTTTGTAAAAAGTTATCAAATATTTAATTGTATTACCTGCAAGTAGGTATAACCTTTATCCCACCCCCCACCCCTAAACTCGCTATAGTTACAAATTGAAATTCTACTAAGTAGGCCTACTTGTGTTCACCATATAAGGGGGTAATAGTGCAGGGGAGGCGTGACGAAAAGTCAGTCTACTAAGGGAGGCACAGAGCCTGAAAGGTTGAGAACCCCTACTGTAGATGAAATAGTAATTTTTTTGTTAATTGTTTACACTCGCCTCTATTTCAGGGATGCAGCATAGTTTTCAAAAAATTGTAAAATTAATGAAAAAATGTATTATTTTGCTATGAAATTTGCACCAAAATGATCCGAATTGACCAAGGTTCAAAATATGACAATAAAAAATTTTTTTTGTTCAACTCCCCTTAATTATTTTTGAAATTTTCGATTGTATTAAAAGTTATTTTTGTCACAAAAATTAGCTTCTTTAAAACTTTACAAATTTTAAAAAATTAGTTCTTTAAAACTTTACAAATTTTATTGATAGCGTTGTACTGAATGGTAGAATGAAGAGAACATTTCCAGAGTATGTTTTTGATAATTTGAATTGATAAACTTATGATTTTAGTTATAAACATGAAACAATATTAACATTTTGAATTTTTATTCAATCAATGTTAGAATAAAATAATAATAATTATTTGTCAACTTGGAAACCATAAATCACTCAAGAGTTTCTCTCCCGCTTCCATACTGAGGAAAATTCTAGGAATTTTTCCCTGTTGGGTGCTTGGATCACTACAGACGGTGAGTAATAATAACAAGACAATGAAAAAAAAGATAATATAATAATAATAATTCCGCAACTTATTAAATTAAAAAAAAATAATAAAGAATAATAGGATAATTTCAATAATAATGATAATATATAAATTATTATTTGTTTATAAATATAGTTATCAAGAATAAACGAACGTAGCTACAGCTAACAAGAAAATTATTGGCTAGTTAGGTAAGAAAATTATTTTCTTGTTAGCTAAGATTAGACATCATAATATTATGATAAAATTTGTGTGTCTGTATAAAAGTGAGTGCCTTTGAATGACTAGGAAGGCTGGTCTAAGAGAAGCAGAGAAAGATCCTCCCCAAGATAATGGGTCAAAAGATAGTAGAGAGACAATATAGGTTACAAGGTCAAGCAAAAGACTGAGCTGCAAAAGGAGCTTCCAGAAACATGTAAAGTCACCTCACTTGGTCTATAAATTGGCCGTATACGAGGGGAAAAATCTGGTGTGAAACACTCACACAACTTTCTCTTGCCAATGAAAATAATTAATAATAAACCTAACATTATTAATAAAATATTAGAAATAAACAAAAACTAACCTCAAAAACATAACCTTATTTTAATCATGAGTGAATGACGCAAAATGACAATCGAACTCATTTTGGCTTAAAAATACGGAAAATCACGCTTTCACGCTAAACTAGGCTCTGTAGAGAAAAATGCTCTAAACAAAAGTTGTAGATCTTTTAATTTTCTATAAATTTAATTATATACACTTTTGTCGTAAAATGCATACTAAGACCGAAATGTTAAAAAAATCGATTTTTCTCACGTTTTCGTGAGAAAAAAAACAGAAAATCGCAAATTACCGCTAAACTAAGCGTTATACAAAAAAATGTTTGAAATAAAAGTTGTAGAATTTTACATTCTCTACAACTTTTATTATATACGTTTATGCGCTAAAATTTATATTAAAGCCGTAATCTTAAAAAAACAACGTTTTTACGTGAAAACAGCCTTACCGAGAATTTCAGCAAACATGGCGCCTACCCTATCTTGTAGAGAATAAAAAATTGAGTAAAATAGGCGATTTTAACAAAAAATCGTAGGACGAGTTTTTGAGAAAATCGCAAAAAACTGAAAAATTATACGAATAAACTACTACTTCCGGTTGACCGATTTTGATGAAAATGTTCGTGTCGCGTCCGGCAGTGGTATGTAACTTAAGTTTCAAGTTTCAAGTTCGTACGACACACACACACACACAGACACACACACACACACACGCACGCACACACACGCACACACGCGCGCGCGCACACACACACACACACACACACACATACCAATCGCTAAAAACATGTTTTTTGGGTTCAGGGGGTCTGAAAACGTATAGATCCGGTGAAAACTCGATTTCTTAAAATCGACATGAAAACAATACTTTCCTTCCTATATATTCATATAGGCAAGAGAAAGTAAAAATTCCCTGTTTATAAAATTTCAATAAAGATACAAAATTTTTCGTCATATCTCTAAATTTTATTAGTAATATACTCTTCTTTTTTTTGTCAACAGTCTTTTGACTGGTTTGATGCAGTTCTCCAAGCTGTTCTATGTTGCACAAGTCATTTCATATCTAGATACCTGTAACACCCTACATCATTTGTGATTTGCTTTATAAACTCTAACCTTTGCCTCCCCCTACAATTCACTCCCTCAATATTACCCTCCATTATTGATAGACCAATACCTGGATGTCTTAAAATATGCCCCACTAGCCTATCCCTTCTTCTGGTAAGATGCTTCCATATACTTCTTTTTTCAGCCACTCGCCTAAGAAACTCTAAATTATTTACCTTGTCCACCCACCTAATCTTTAACATTTTCCTATAACACCACATTTCAAAAGCTTCTATCCTCTTCCTTTCTACAGCCCCTATCGCCCATGTTTCACACCCGTATAATGCTACACTCCAAACATAGTGTTTTAAGAAATTTTTCCTAATCTGTAAATCAATGTTTGTAGTCAGTAAGCTGTTTTTCATTTCAAAGGCTTTTTAGCTTGAGCAATTATACTTTTGATATCACTTGTGCTTCTATTCTTCTACTCATACAATTAATTTAATTTTTTTTCTCTGTAGTTTTAAATCACAAGAATAATTTTGTAATTTGATGTTTTTTTTCTTAGCATTTTTACGTTATCATAAAATTTATTTTCTTGGTTTGTAAACTGAATATTATCAATATATAAAAATGTATTTGCAGTTATCACACGAGAGTATAATTTGCTTATCATCAATTACATTATTATATCTGAAGAATTTCTTATACTGTGATTTTTACTTGCCTTAGAAGATATTAGTGTTAATTTATTCTCCGTCTGCAGTGATCCCAGCAGTGGAAAATGGGAAATCCCTAGATCTTTTCCTCACTATTAAAGTGAGAGTTGCACTACCATACTTTCTTGTACCATGCAGAGATAAGTCTCTGAAAAGTTTATTGGCAACATACATTGATTGACTAAAATTACCTTCAGTGGATTCAATATGTTAAGACACAATAATAATTATTATATCAGGAATATAAATTAGGTTTAATTAGTTTATAATTATATAATTACTTATAATTAATTAATTAATTAATATGATGTCATTATAATTAAATGACATCAATTTGTGCTTTATACAGTACATTTTTTTTTTAATAAATTCATAATTAAGACAATTTTAATTAGCTTTAATTAATTAATCCTATACACACAAATTAATATACAATAATATTTGATTGCCTTTGTTTGTATTATTAGAAATATTTAAAAAGCGTTCTCACATCATGTGAAACATAACTTACATCTGTTCAACGTTAAATAATCTTACTTTGTTATAACCTCAAATGTCGATCAATTTTTCTCAATGGAATAATAATGTTTGTATTGTAATTAATTTTTCTTTTTAAATTTTATGTATTTTTGAAAAAAAATTTTGTGTAAATTATTTTTATAAACTTGCTTATTTAAGGTAATTTGGTTTAAGGGTATTTCTGGTAGACATTTGTAAATTGATCATGTTATTAAACGAGTTCTGTTAGTCTATAAATGTTATTTATTGATTTTATAGTAATTTTTATTGAAATATTTTTTAATGAACCTTAATGTACAACTTAACGTGCTTGCCTCTAATCATGCGGTCTTGGGTTCGAATCCCATTCAGGCACAGTATATTTACATATGTTACAAAAATTCATTTCATTCTTCACCGTCTGGATTAGCAGTAATTGTAGAACAGTCGGACGTTAAACCAAAAAAAAAACAAAAAAAATGTACAACTGATTTCAAACACTTTTTTGCTGGTGGAAAACTTACAATGAGTTATGCAGCCTATATGGTCTTTTGTAATTTTTAAATTTTGAACAGACTGGTAAAATGTAGTCACGTTTTATTTTATTTGGTGCGAAAGTTTAGTTCTTTTATCTGTCAGTATTATTCTTTCCTATTGTACACAATGTATTGTATTATGCAATTAGGTACTAGTGATGGGAAATATAGGTATTTTTTGATAACGTGTTACTGAAAATCACAGCCTGCTTGATAACAGGATTCTATAACTTGTTATCAAAATAACATTGTTATTGTCCAGCCTACGATACAATTTAGCATGACACATGCGGAAAAGAAATTAACTAAATTATTCACTAACAGGTAGATTTTTCGTACAAAGGTTTATCGATACAGAAATAGGTAGTCAAAACCGTTGGCAGTGTATCATGACTCGCTGGATGGTTTGTCTTGGGTATTGACTTGCTTTAATCCTGCCAACGCCTTTATGAATGCATGGCTGCTAACTTATTGGCACAGTGTACAACGTATAGTAACTATATAACCTGTTATTAAAATAACACGGTTATTGTCCAGTCTACAATACAATGCAGTAGTAGGAAACGACACATGTGGAAAAGAAATGAACTAAATTATTCACTAACAGGTAGATTTTTTTGTACAAAGGTTTATCGATACAGAAAATTGTAGTCAAAACCGTTGGCAGTGTATCATGACTTGCTGGATGGTTTGTTTTGAGTATTGACTTGCTTCAATCCTGCCAACGCCTTTATGAATTCATGGCTGCTGACTTATTGGCACGGTGTACAACGTACAGTAACTATAGTGCCTTGATGTGTGTCCGTCGAAGATTTAGCGCAACTGGGCACCCTTGTGTTCATGAAAAATTGCGTTTAGTTTGCTGTGGTTGTATTTGATTACAGGAAATAGTGCTGTTTGTATTAATAACAGTATTATAACATAGTTAAACTTAAAAGTGGTGTTATTATATGAATAGGTTATTGATAACTTCATTTAGATTTAACAGTTTTATGCTGTTATAACAGTCAGACAAGTGTCATTTGTTCATCAGTTTATTAGACAGCTTTAAATGAGGGTGTTATAAAGTAAGAGTTATTTTTATTTTTTGCACCCAGGAGACGCCCGGAGGAGTATAGGACATGTCAGCTATAACACCTGAAATATAATATAAGAATCACACAATGTATCACTACACTACTATCAAGAAAAAAATTCTTGTACGCTATTAAAAGTTTCACCGATCAAGTAATTTTTCAGATTCCTTTTAAAGGAATTCAAATCCTCACAAAATTTTAAAAATTGGGGTAATTTATTCATGAATTTTCTCCCTGCATAAGTAGGTTTTTGTTCAAACAATTTTGTGGAGTGATTAGCCACATAATAATCATTTCTGTTTCTCGTGTTATGATTGTGAACATTGAAATTCTGCATAAAATTATTTTGCCTAACATACATAATCATCTCAAAAATGTACAGAGAGTGAACTGTAAGCAATTTAAGCTCCTTAAATAGTGGCCTGCATGAGGTTAGCTGGTTAGCTCCCACCATACACCTAATAGCTTTCTTTTGAATTTTTGAAAACCCTATTCATATTACCCATGCTAGAATTACCCCATACAAAGCTACCATAACGGATATGAGACAGAATGAGGCCATGATAAACTGCCATTAGTAATTTTTTATCATTTAATCTGGCAATTTGTTTTAGTGCAAATACCTCAGATGATATTTTACTACAAACTTGATTGGTATAGAAGTCCCAAGACAAAGATCTATCTAGAGATACTCCCAGGAACTTCACTGTTTCTACATGCTCTAAACTATTATTATGAATAAATACATCCACTTCTCTACTTTTTTTCTTTCTTTAACGTTATGTTTATTTTTAAACTGCAAGTACCTATAAGTAAGAGGGTGTTTTTAGTAACCTGTTATCATGATAACTGACTCAATCCAGTAACCATGTTATTCATGCTGTTATCTATGTTAAATAAGCCCCATCTCTACTTTGCAGAATACCTCAGAAGGTACAGAACCTTAAGTAAGCAAGTTTATACTGTTCTTAACAAAATAATTAATTATAAAATAAAATAATTGTTAATTAAGTACACAAATTATAATATAATTATTTATATTAGTTATTCTACAAAAATAACCATCTCAGATTTTCAGAGTAAGTCACAACAATAATTCATAATTTTTACAAATAATTTCATATTTATGTTGTGTTACCAGAAATTAAATATCGTTACGAAACATGATAATTATTCACTGATTCTTGGTGTTTTTAGTGTTTTATGATTTAAAGTTGTTTACTTTCTTAAGTACTTAAGTACATATAGATCCAAACATATACACATACATATAGATCTTAAGTACATATAGATCTTAAGTACATATACATCTACATCATTTATTCTTAAGTACTATTTAAGAATTTATTACTTTCAATAAATTTATTTATTTATTACTTTCTTAAGTACTTAAGTACATATAGATCCAAACATATACACATACATATAGATGTTAAGTACATATACATCTTAACACGTATACATTTAAACATCTACATCATTTGTTTGTACATATACATCTTCTAGTACATATAGATCTTAAGTACATATATCTTAAGATCTTAAGTATCATAGATCTTAAGTACCATTTTGGGCCAGTTTTTCATTCAGTGAAAAACTGGGAAAATTCAGTGCTGTATGCGGTTTTATTTGTAGGACAATAGGAAAGAAAACGAGAGAGGACACCCAAATGAAATTTTTTAGAATAAAGGCTATACCACTCATAACATATGGGCGTGAAACATGGGTGTCATTACAGAAGAATGAATCTTGTATCTAGGCTGCTGAAATGAGATTTTTGTGGGGTGTCAAAAGTTGAACTTGGTTACATAGAGTACGTAACGAAATTTAATGCGTCACGTTTAATGTTCAGTCACTGTGTGAATCTTTAAGAATAAATAAGAGAAATTGGTCCAACCATTTACTTCGCATGCCAGCACATAGACTTCCTCTGCGAGCATGGTAATATAAACCTAGAGGGAAGTAAGGCTTGGGAAGACCTAAAAAGAGATGGATGCCGAAACAGGCCATTGAGCCTAATCCTTGACAGATAATGATGATGATGATGATGATGACCATCTGGGGCAATCCAGAAGCCATTTTATTAACCCTTTATAGGTCTTTGGTAAGTATACTTACCACTGACAATAAGGTCGATTTTATTTAGGAATTAGCTATGCAGTAGAAGCTTATTGGTATTATATGGTGTTATAGATGTTCTCTGGTAAGTAGGCTATCTACGTATTGAAATTAGCGCGCAGCGACCATTTTCTTTGTTAGTGCACGAATGTGGTAAAGATTCATACCAGCGTACGCTACCGCTTTGTTTTGTTGTTACTTTCGTACAGGTCTCAGAAAATTTGAGTTTTTTACGGGAAAACAAGCATTCATGCTAATATAAAGTTCAGATAAATTATTCGAGACATTTTTTGTAATATAGTAGACTACTACAAGTTGTTTTAATAAGCATTCTTACCACTAAACATTATGTGATTTCCATTCCAAAAAATTTTCCTTGTTAAGTAAATTTACCAGAGGTTAACATCAAAAACGTAATATCTTACTTTTTTGGCCCTATAAATACATTATTCAAGTCCCTGTACAGTAAAATGTAAAATTCGTAACATATATATTATTTCCCCCCATATTACTGCCCTATAAAGGGTTAATATGAAGTAAGTCTGGCATCATAAACATGGCTTGGAATCAAACCTAGAACCATTTGCTTTGTTATCCAGCGTAATGTGATATTTTATAACACAACACCATGGAGATAACCGTAATTTTATGTAAATTTAGGATTTTGAAAGTTTATATTTCATTTTTATTGATTTTTTACATCAGCGTAATTAAGCTACGTGACAGTCTATGGTATAGAATTTCAATGAAATTGTCATTAATGATTAATAACAAAATTAAGAAAGAAGATATTAAAAAATTCAGAATTTTAACGACAATCTTTTTTGTTGACTTACTCTGATATTTACAAGACATTTATCAATCAACTCAGATTATTTTCAAGATATCTTTTTAGGTTAACAAATCCTTAGAATTCTATAATTGAATTTTTTACGAATATAACTGTACTTTTTCTGTTAAAACTTGTCTTTTAATAATAATTTTAGATAATAAAATTAAGAATGGGCACAAAATTTATGTCCATTGCGAAGAAAATTAATATTTTTTTTTGTTCTCAATTGATAATTATTAAGAGAACAAACAATAAATGTATTATTTTAATATATTTCTTTTAATAAAGTTGATCTAAAATTGGAGGGTTAACTGTTGCTTGAGTCCCAGCTCCTCCGTGTAGTTGTTGTGGAATGCAGTGCGTTGTTATAGTAGTGGGAGAATGAATGAGTGTTAGTAGTGTTTCATAGCTGATGCATTTGTAGTGGTAGCGTGTACTGAGACTAAAAAAATCTGGTGTGAAACACTCACACAACTTTCTCTTGGCAGTGCAAATAATTAACAATAAACCTAAAATTAGTAATAAAACATAAGAAATAAACAAAAAACTAACCTCAATAAACATAACCTAATTTTAATCATGAGTGAAAGATGCAAAATGAAAATCAACCTCAGTTTGGCTTAGAAATAGGGAAAATCACTCTTTCTCTCTAAACTAGGCTTTGTAGAGAAAAATGCTTTACATAAAAGTTTTAGATCTTTTAATTTTCTATAAATTTAATTATATACACTTTTGTCGTAAAATGCATACTAAGGCCGAAACGTTAAAAAAATCGATTTTTCTCACGTTTTCGTGAGAAAAAAACTGAAAATCAAAAATTACCGCTAAACTAAGCGTTATACAAAAAAAAAATGTTTGAAATAAAAGTTGTAGAATTTTAAATTCTCTACAACTTTTATTACATAAATATTTGCTCTAAATTGCATATTAAAGCCGTAATCTTAAAAAAAACTATGTTTTTACGTGAAAACAGTCTCACCCAGAATTTCAGCAAACATGACGCCTACCCTATCTTGTAGAGAATAAAAAATTGAGTAAACCAGGCGATTTTTAAAAAAAATCGTAGGACTAATTTTTGAGAAAATCGCAAAAAAGTGAAAAATGACACGAATAAACTACTACTTCCGTTTGACCGATTTTGATGAAAATGTTCGTGTCGGGTCCGGTAGTGGTATGTAACTTAAGTTTCAAGTTTCAAGTTCGTACGATGTTCCGTTCTTGAGATATTTTGCACACACACACACACACACACACACACACACGCGCGCACGCACGCACAAACACACACACGCAGACCAATCGCTAAAAACATGTTTTTTGGGTTCAGGGGGTCTGAAAACGTGTAGATCCGGTGAAAACTCGATTTCGAAAAATCTAAATGAAAACAATACTTTCCTTCCTTTATATTCATATAGGCATGAGAAAGTAAAAATATTCGTATCATCCGGCGCATTAATTTACGAAATACCTATCGGGTTATTAACTGGTCAGATTCATAATATTTAACTTACTAATTTATATCAAATTATGTAAATAAATAAATGTAATAAATACAAACAAATATGTTAAATATGGAAAGTTTGAAAATAAATGTTTTGTATCAGAGGAATACAACAATCGTTCTCCCAGCATGCGTCACTCATTCATTATACCCACCCCTACCCTTCGCCCCGTAACTACCCGGAGCTTGGAACCACGCAATATACAAAAATATCCATAAACAAACTTTCCATTATTTTGAATTCATCAGGAGTTGATTGTTCATTGTTAAGAAGAAACAGTAAAGGAATTACAAAAATCACATAGATTATCTATGTTTAAAGAGAAAAACTATTCGTTACAATTTATGAATAGATAAACTATTTAGAAATAGTTTACCTCTTTTAACTTAGTAACCTATTTTAAAATAGGGTATTTATGTGAAGATAGTAATAAAATTGTTTTCCTCTGTGAAATAATAAATTATTATAGTAAAGGTACAAAAAGCACATAGTTATCTATGTTAAAAGAGAAAAACTATTCATTACAATTTATAATTTGACATATACAATTTATAATTTGACTATTTTAACATAGTAACCTATTTGAAATAGGGTATTATGTGAACATAGTAATAAAATTGTTTTCCTCTGTGAAATAATATATAATACAGTTTTAGTAATTTATATAAAATTAAGTATTTTAACATGTTTACAAAATGATCTTTTCGTAGTAGCTATTTTACACACCAATGTAAGAAATTTAAAAATAAAGAATTATTTTATAAAATTGTACAGTCCTATAAACAAGGCCTTTGCTTTTCTTGATTTATTTGTATAATTTTTATGTACTTTAATATAGTCAGTGCTATTATTATTATTATTAACATTATTGAAATAATATTTTTAGAGAGAATTAATAAAAAGTAATTTAATCAATGAAAAAAATGAATGTATTTTAAATTGTTATGAACTTGTTTGAATTTGTGATGTTCTTACTTTTTTTATAAAAAGTTTGTAGGTTTGTTTGTTTACATGGATGATAGATAAAACTTGTAACAAATAATTTTTATTCCGTTATGTAGCAGTTTAACCCTTTCAGCAAAAAAGTCCGAAAAAAAGGAAGTCAATATCTTTTACTTAGTGACAACATCCGGTTTACCGGACGTCCGTAAGTTATGCATAAAGCGCCAACCCCTGGATAAGAAAAAAAACTTTTAAACAAAAATTAATGGAATAATGTATTTTGAAACCGCCTCCGTGGCGTATAGATAAGCGCGCTAGCCTGCAAAGCGAAAGGTCCCGGGTTCGATTCCCGGCTAGGGTCTGGAAATTTTAACACGATAAAACCCCCATTAGGTACCAAAACCCACAGTAATATGCTTTTCACGGTTGATGAGCTCTGCTGTTCCACACGTTTAGACAAATCAGAACGTTTTCCAACGTTGTCAGATTATACGTGACAAAGATTACGCACGTATGCTGTAACGTCATCTCGTTACTGGGACTTGGTTTTGTATTTTGAATTGTCGCGGCGTTGTGACGTCATTCCTTGTGCTGTGCGCTCTATTGGAGAGTTAGTCGTTTGGTGCCTGTTTCGTACTGGTTCATTCTGTTATGAGATGTGATTCGAAATGTATTATACTTATAGGTTATGTACTTTATTAGTGAAAATTTCTTGATTTTATTAAATCAAAATTATTTATATGTTTCTTCGTTTTACCCTACCCCCGTAGGTAAGTTCTTGTTTATTTTTTTTCTTTAGATTTAAGCAGACAGCCTGGAAAGCCACACAAAAATTCTTATGAAAAATCGATGTTGCTTTTCTAAGATCTAACTTTGGAAAATTAAGTTGTACTTTTTTATTTCTTTTTGAAACGACTTATTTTCAACTAGTACTTATTGTTTTTACTGTTTTTTTCTGAAAATAATTATTTACGCCTGTCTGTGGGACTTAAGTTACGTTAATTTTATTAATTGTGGCGTTTTCCTTCTGGAAATTTCTAGACTATTCTGTACATGTTTGGTACACGAAAAAATTTTTTTTAAGCACACTTCTGTATGCTTATTCTTTTACTTAAAAAAATTATTTCTGCTTGTGTTTTTCTAAATTAATCTTGTTTAATTTTCTGTTTGTCAAGTTTTTCTTAAAGGGGGGGCTTTAAAATTGTTTTCCTGTGAGTGCTAGATTTTAATTTTGTTTGATTTTGTTAATTTCAGGGTTCAATTCCATCCCATGGTTTTAGTTTTTGGTTTTTTCTACTTGATGTCTAACCTGGGTTTCTGTCTGTTAACAACTAATTATAATGTTATCTACCTTGGTCTTCAACTTTAATTTTCAAAATAACATTTAAGCAAATGTAATGAGCATGCCTTGAAATGATGGCTTACTAGTATTTATTATGCAAGTTTTGGATTTCGGTAATGTACATTTCATTTTATTTATTTATCATTTGGGATTTTCTTCAACCTACTTTTGGTTATGACCAAAGGAATTCTATCTCAGCATCATAAGGTCAACTACTTTCTACTAATTTTGAAGACTTGTTTTTGGGTGAACTAATTTTTTGACATTTAAAAGAGTAAAGTGTTAAACATTTTGTTAATTATTTTTTTACGAAATGCAAATAATAATATAATATGATAATCAAGTCATTTTGATACATGTATGCCAATTCATGAGTTGTATAAAATTTTTTTTGGGGTTGTCGACAACCAAATTTTTTTGGCTAGTTTTAGCAGGGTGCACCCATCTTTTGTAACCTGATGTATATGTAATTCTGTTAACATGGAGCCTATCCATATCTTTTATTAAGCCATTTAAAAAAATTTAAAAACTTTATTTTGAAGATATTAATAATTTTTCTCATAAAGAAATCTTGGAACTGTATCAATTTAAATTAATAACTCTCTCTCTTAAGATTTTTTTTGAATTTGTGTCAATTTTAAATTAATTATTTTCTCTAAAAAATTTTTTTAAAAAAAACTGTCAATTAAATTAATTATTTTCTTATAAAGATTTCTTTAAACTGCGTCAATTTAAATTTATTTATGATGATTTTTAAATTATTTTGGGGCAAAATTATAAGCCATCTATAACATTTGCATGCTATTTATTATATCTTTTGGGTCTTTCTTGTTAACTTTATTTTTTTATTATTATTAAATTATTTTCTTCTGGTGCAATTATTACTAATTTTGGTTAATTTTTGTTTTTCCTCTCACAAACCACATTTCTAGGCTTCCTGTTTTTTTATTTTTTTTAACTTTTTTATTTTTATGTTCACCTCATTTAATGCCGTTTTCACGAGGTGTTTCATAAGTGGTAGCAGAACGCGGTTTGGAACTGTTATCTTTGTTTTACAGTTTTCCAAAATTTTGAAAATTTTGTGGAAGTGTGGTTGTGTGAGGAATCTGTTTGTAATTGTGGGGGTTTCCAGGTTTGGCTGCTGATGTTCAGTATGTCTAGCGAAAATAAACCCGTAATCGCTGAATTCGATACCCACTTGTCATCTTTAAAAACCTCCTTAAAGGCGGTAGCTAATATGTGTCCCGCCGAGCCTGTTCCTTCTGGTTCACAGGGCGGTACTACTGTTCCTGTAAGTGTTGTTAATTTAGATGTCTCATCGTACCCGCCTGTCCGTTCTGAAGTTTTGCCTGAAGGTGTCAGGTCATCTGGTATTGTTAGGTCGTCAATATCTTTATACGGTAAATTACCACACCCGGCCGAAAAGCTATTGAATAATTTGCCGGTGTGCAATGGTTTTGATGTCGACAGTTTGTTGAAGCTTTTTAGAGTTTCTATTAATCTTTTAGATTCGTTTCCTGACGTTCGAGGTAGTATTGTTTCACTATTATTACCTTACGTTGTTAGTCCTTTACGAGATTTCCTAGTAAAACATATCGACACTCAAAGTTTTCAAGATTTTCAGCGTGACGCTTTGTTGGCTTTTGTTCCAGCCAGACAGTTGGTCGAGCTTAAGCAAAATCTGTTTTTAAGATGCCAACGATCAGGCGAGGATTTACGTCGCTACATTTCGGATGTGAAGGAGGCAGCCGCTATTTTGCAACTTGGTCTGAATGAGTCGGAAATTGTGAGTACCATTTTAGATGGGCTATCACCTGAAACACGTTCTTGTTTGGTGATGTGTACTAGGCCGACGAATTTTATCGAATTAAACCAGATTTGTGTCCAGGTAATCAATACTATGTTTACCGACAGTCAGCGGCAACGGATGACGCTTGATCCTGGTAGATCGGTTACTCAAGGGAGACCCATCCCTGTATGTCATTTTTGTCATCGACCCGGACATGTGGTCGCTAATTGTTTTAGGAAGGTTTCGGCTGATAATAAGAATAACAAACCTAGTGTAGGTACCTTTCCCAAAAAAATAAATTGCAACGGGATTAACCAAGTTAGCCTTCCCCTTTCATCCTTGACTAAGTCTAACTTACCTTCTAAGATTTTACCTGTCTGTTATTTGTGTAGTGTGCATGGTCACTATATATGGCAGTGTCGTTATTTCACTGATCGTTTTCGTAAAAATTGTAAAGGGTTTAATAGGACTGATGGTGTCAGTCATAAATTTGTTTCTGACACTCGTGTTGTCAATAATTACTCAAGATTGGTGAAGTGGCCCAAAAATGTGGCGAGTATTTTGCAACCTAAACGTAACAATATTATTGATGTTAATAGGGTTAGTAGTCGTCCTAGAGTTAACCTTGTTTTTGATTCGTGCGAGATCCCAGCGTTGTTGGATTCTGGATCAGTTAGGTCTTTTATGAGTCTTTCCGTGTTTAACACTATAAACAATGCTCGTAATATCAAATGTGTGAATGAATCTAATCTGTTGTGTTCTTCTGCCACCCGTTCTAAACTAGATATCATTTATGAAGTGACTTGTAAAATTAAAATTGATAATTTCCCTTGGTGTTTCCCTGTTCTGGTTGCCAGTAATCTTGCCTGCCCTTTTATTCTTGGTTCCGATTTTTTCATACATTCTGGTCTTGTTCTTGATTTACCCTCTTCTTTATTTTATTTCAAATTTCGTCCCAAACTTAAATTAGGTTTAACCGCTTGCCCCAGTATGTCCTTTTCTGAAGTTCAACCTGTAGAGTCGCTTGACTCTGAAGTTTTCGATTGGCGTAATTTAGTCTCGCGTTTGGAACCTTTTCAACGTGAGCGTGCTGTAGTGATGTTCAATTGTTTTCCCGATGTACTTACTACTCGTTTGGGTTTGACCCATCTCGTCGAATATGATATTAAGTTGACCGATAGTACTCCTGTTAAATCTCATCCCTATGTTCTTGCTCCCCCTAAGATGTTGATTTTACGCGGTATGATTGATAAGATGCTTGAGCAAGGGATTATTGAACCCAGTAATTCTTCCTACGCCAGTCCAGCCTTTGTGGTTGCTAAAGACGATAAAAAGCCACGTATGGTTATAGATTATCGCAAGCTTAATAAATTTGTTGACATTGAAGCTGTTCCGCTCCCTAATCTTCATTCATGTTTTGATTGGTTCGGCAAGGCCAAATTTTTCACTGTGCTCGATCTGAACTCCGCCTATCATCAGATCCCTTTATCCGAATCTTCTAAACATGTCACTAGCTTTTGTACGCCTTGGATGTTGTACCAATTTAAGCGCATCCCTTTTGGTTTGGCTACCGGTGGGCAAGTTTTGTCGCGACTGCTTGATAAGATTTTTCACGATGTGAAATTTAAATATGTATTTAATTTTCTTGACGATGTCCTAATTTTTTCTGAGGATTTTGATTCCCATATTGAGCACGTTGGTGATATTTTAAAACGCCTTTCTCTTGCGGGTCTTACGGTTAATCCCAGTAAGGTTAAATTCGCTGTGGGTGAAGTTGGTTTTTTGGGTCACCTGATATCAGCTGGGGGTATTAAGGTCGATCCGGAAAGGACCGTTGCCATTAAAAATTTTCCTGTCCCCAAGAATCCTAAATCTGTATCCCGTTTTATTGGTATGGTCAATTTTTTTCGTAAATTTATTCCTCGCTTTTCTGAAATTGCTGCGCCACTAAATGCTCTCCGTGGCAAAAGAACTAAATTTTCTTGGACCAAAGAGACTCAAGAAGCTTTCTTAACCTTGAAGGATGCTATTAGCAGTTCTCCGGTACTCCGTATCCCTGATTTTTAAAAAGAGTTTATCTTACAGACTGATGCTAGCTCTAGCGCTCTGGGAGCAGTTCTTCTACAGGAGATTGATGGTTCGCGGCAACCTATTGCTTACGCTTCGAGGAGCCTGACACGTCAAGAGAAAAGAGCCTCGGCTTACGAATTAGAGTGTCTGGCGGTTGTCTTCGGCATGGAGAAATTTAGGCCGTATTTGGAACATAGGAAGTTCGAACTGGAAACAGACAACCAAGCGTTATCCTGGTTACTTGCTAGACCCAGGTCTTTAGGCAAATTGGGAAGGTGGATCGCCAAGATCATGTCCTTGAAATTTAGTGTAACACATATTAAAGGAACTCAGAACATTATTGCTGATACTTTGTCGCGTATGTTCGAGGAAAGTGAAGAGTACGGCGATGCTGACAATTTGGAATGTTTTCCTATTCTCAATGATTTTCCGTTAGCCTTTTCTGATATTTCCCAACATCAAGGTTCTGATCCTGTTTTGTCTGGCCTCATTAAGAATTTGAAGGATGGTAAGTCTTCTAACAAATATTTTCTGTCGAGAGGTGTCCTGTGCATTTCCCCTTTTGGCCCCTTTCCGTCACGTATTGTTTTGCCCCAGAATTTAATTGATATGGTGTTCGCGTATTACCATGACTCCTTATTAGGTGGTCATCTTGGCTTTATAAAAACCCGCCGCAAAATATCTCAGCATTTCTATTGGCCTTCTATGTCACAAGATATTGAACACCGTATCAGGTCTTGTAGTACTTGCGCCACGAGTAAACCTTCGCGAAATACTAAGATAGGGTTTTTAGCTTCTACTGTCCCCGTGCGCCCTTTCCATATTTTTCATATTGATCATGTAGGCCCATTACCCCGTACCCGTGGTGGCAACCGTTATATCCTGGTGATTGTTGATTCGTTTTCAATGTTTACCTGGTTGTGTCCTGTGCGTGAAGCTACTTCTTCAGCCACTATTAAGGCCCTGAGGGATTACGTCTTTCAGCATTTTGGTTTCCCCGAGATCCTTATTTCTGACAATGCATCTTGCTTCACGTCGAACTCTTTTAGGAAGTTTCTGTTCTCTTTAGGTATTAGATTTTCCACTTTGTCCCCCTACCATCCTCAACCTTCAAACGCCGAGCGTTTTAATCGAAATTTAAAAGCGGCTCTTATAGCTTATCATCACGATTCTCAGACATCTTGGGATCTCTCCCTTACCTGGCTCCAACTTGCCTTTAACTCCTCTTTTCATGAGTCTATTAAAGATTGTCCTTTCAATGTTATATTCCGTATCCAACCTTCGTGTCCCTTATCTAATATGTGGAAGATTAGCGACCTTTTGCCTCGTAACCCGCGCACCGTAACTGAAGTGTGGAGCAGTGCCAAAAACAATTTGATTAAAGCACGCGAAAGATTCGCTAAAAATTACAACAAAGGAAGGAAGGAGAACATTTTCAAGATAGGTGATTTGGTATGGTGCCAGAAACACAACCTTAGCTCTGCAATTAATAAGCAGTCAGCGAAATTAATGACTCGTTGGTTTGGTCCTTTTAAGGTACTAAAATTCTTGACTCCGGTTTCTGTGGAATTGAGTCGTCCCGACAATGATACTTGTGTTAGAAAGGCTCACATTTCTCAGTTAAAGTTCGCTTATGGTCCATATCGACGTGTGGAGGACTCCGAACTGGAAGATGATGAAGAAAGTGTGAATGGCGATGTTTTGAAAGTGTCATCTGTTTCCCCGATTTTGTCTTTCCCGGACTTTCTACATTTTGATGTACCCTGATTTTTTTTCTATTTCTTTGGTGTTTGACTTGTTTTGGACGCGCGCGCTTGTCCTTTTCTCTGTGAGTTTTCTCACGTTCTGTCTTTGTTGTTTTGGGGTTTGTACTCCCCTCTTTTGGGATTACGTGGAGACGTCCATGTTCCCTTTTGTTTGTCGTTTGGCCGACGTTTTTGGGTATTTGGCCCATTTTGGACATAGCGAGTCCTTTTCTCTCATTCTTTTGTTAATTTGTTTAAGTTTTTATGTGTTTAGGTTTGGTTTGGTTAGGACCTTGTGGGTGTTGGTTTTGGTGGTGTTTTCTTTTATATGTGGGGTGGCTGGTGCTCTCTTTCCTTTGCCGGGCGGAGACTACCAGCGCCTTCACTATGGGTTCTGGGTGTCTTTCGGGAGTTCCATTCTCTTCCCTTAGCTGGGCGGAGGGTGGAGGTCTTTGGGAGTCATCGAGGCCCAAATTTTTCTCGATTCGTCTTTTTGGTCACGCGAGGGTGATGACCTTAACTACACCCGAGGGGTTTTGTCGCGCTTGGAGGACGACGTTAAATACCTCCTAGTCTGGGGGGGAAGTTGTCGGTCGCGCGAAGGAGACGACCTTAACTACTCCTGTGGGGTTGTTTTGGGGGGTTCTTGTCAGTCGCGTTAGGGGACGACTTAAAACTCCCCGTTGGCTGTTTGTTCTTCTCGACATGGGCAAACTAAACCTGTGTTTCAGGTTTTGTTTGTTCTTGGCGGGGGGAGCTATGTAACGTCATCTCGTTACTGGGACTTGGTTTTGTATTTTGAATTGTCGCGGCGTTGTGACGTCATTCCTTGTGCTGTGCGCTCTATTGGAGAGTTAGTCGTTTGGTGCCTGTTTCGTACTGGTTCATTCTGTTATGAGATGTGATTCGAAATGTATTGTACTTATAGGTTATGTACTTTATTAGTGAAAATTTCTTGATTTTATTAAATCAAAATTATTTATATGTTTCTTCGTTTTACCCTACCCCCGTAGGTAAGTTCTTGTTTATTTTTTTTCTTTAGATTTAAGCAGACAGCCTGGAAAGCCACACAAAAATTCTTATGAAAAATCGATGTTGCTTTTCTAAGATCTAACTTTGGAAAATTAAGTTGTACTTTTTTATTTCTTTTTGAAACGACTTATTTTCAACTAGTACTTATTGTTTTTACTGTTTTTTTCTGAAAATAATTATTTACGCCTGTCTGTGGGACTTAAGTTACGTTAATTTTATTAATTGTGGCGTTTTCCTTCTGGAAATTTCTAGACTATTCTGTACATGTTTGGTACACGAAAAAATTTTTTTTAAGCACACTTCTGTATGCTTATTCTTTTACTTAAAAAAATTATTTCTGCTTGTGTTTTTCTAAATTTAATCTTGTTTAATTTTCTGTTTGTCAAGTTTTTCTTAAAGGGGGGGCTTTAAAATTGTTTTCCTGTGAGTGCTAGATTTTAATTTTGTTTGATTTTGTTAATTTCAGGGTTCAATTCCATCCCATGGTTTTAGTTTTTGGTTTTTTCTACTTGATGTCTAACCTGGGTTTCTGTCTGTTAACAACTAATTATAATGTTATCTACCTTGGTCTTCAACTTTAATTTTCAAAATAACATTTAAGCAAATGTAATGAGCATGCCTTGAAATGATGGCTTACTAGTATTTATTATGCAAGTTTTGGATTTCGGTAATGTACATTTCATTTTATTTATTTATCATTTGGGATTTTCTTCAACCTACTTTTGGTTATGACCAAAGGAATTCTATCTCAGCATCATAAGGTCAACTACTTTCTACTAATTTTGAAGACTTGTTTTTGGGTGAACTAATTTTTTGACATTTAAAAGAGTAAAGTGTTAAACATTTTGTTAATTATTTTTTTACGAAATGCAAATAATAATATAATATGATAATCAAGTCATTTTGATACATGTATGCCAATTCATGAGTTGTATAAAATTTTTTTTGGGGTTGTCGACAACCAAATTTTTTTGGCTAGTTTTAGCAGGGTGCACCCATCTTTTGTAACCTGATGTATATGTAATTCTGTTAACATGGAGCCTCTCCATATCTTTTATTAAGCCATTTAAAAAAATTTAAAAACTTTATTTTGAAGATATTAATAATTTTTCTCATAAAGAAATCTTGGAACTGTATCAATTTAAATTAATAACTCTCTCTCTTAAGATTTTTTTTGAATTTGTGTCAATTTTAAATTAATTATTTTCTCTAAAAAATTTTTTTAAAAAAAACTGTGTCAATTAAATTAATTATTTTCTTATAAAGATTTCTTTAAACTGCGTCAATTTAAATTTATTTATGATGATTTTTAAATTATTTTGGGGCAAAATTATAAGCCATCTATAACATTTGCATGCTATTTATTATATCTTTTGGGTCTTTCTTGTTAACTTTATTTTTTTATTATTATTAAATTATTTTCTTCTGGTGCAATTATTACTAATTTTGGTTAATTTTGTTTTTCCTCTCACAAACCACATTTCTAGGCTTCCTGTTTTTTTATTTTTTTTAACTTTTTTATTTTTATGTTCACCTCATTTAATGCCGTTTTCACGAGGTGTTTCAATGCGTATAAGAGCCGCAATAGTTCACTCTCGTCTTGCATCTCGTAATGAACACATCGATTATAGAGCACGTTAACATGCAGTACTTTTTTTTTGTATAGCCCTTTTAAGAGCGCACTAGTTATGTAATTAAATTCATTTTCCCTTAAGCTGTTTTGGGAGCTGTCGCCTCCTTGCGTGGTACTCCCTCATCCTCCTACTCACCACCTGTCTCTCCTCCTCTGTCCAGATTCTAGTCCTGGACTCAGCAGAATGGAAATTCCCGAAAGTCTTAATCTTGTGCCTAAAAATGTCTCTGTTCATAATGTCGTTGCCCGAGATATCGAACGTTATGAGGTCCTCCTCCACTTCCTTCAACCATCTGTCTCTGGTTTTAAGTCCTTCCTGGCTTCTGATCAACTTGTAGGTCTCATTTTATATATCCCTAAACCTCATTAGATGTCCGTAATATTGCAGTCGTCTTTTCCGACACTTTGTTGCCAAGGATTCCCCCAGAAAATTCATTATTACTTCATTTGATCGTTTTTTATGTACGTTAGTGTCCGGGTCATAGACTGTTCCCAATATTGTCTGGGCAAATCTTCTGTGTACCTTGTCCAGCTTTGCAAGTTCTCCCTTTCTGTAACATGTCAGAGTCTAAGCCGCGTACAAAACCTGTGGGAGGACCACCGTGTTTAAGTGTTTTAACTTGGTGTTGCGGGAGGTACACTTTTTGTTGTAAAATCCTTTCATCTGTACATACGCCATCTCTAATTTTCCAATTCTTCTCCGTAATGCCAGGGCATCCGATCCATTTTGTTGGATGTTTTCGCCCAGATAATTAAAATGGTCAACTCTGCTCAATCTGCCAAAATTAGTTTTAAGTGACCTTAGGCTGTCTTTATCATTAGACATGAAAACGGACTTTTCAAAAGAGATATTCAGACCCGTTCCCCCCGCTACCCTTTTAAGCGTGTCTATCTGAAA
Source organism: Catonia carolina (assembly GCA_035578175.1). Lineage (NCBI taxonomy): Eukaryota > Metazoa > Arthropoda > Insecta > Hemiptera > Achilidae > Catonia > Catonia carolina. The sequence goes on along the minus strand of JAQMRL010000008.1, from coordinate 5,131,152 downwards.
AATCGCTTGATCTCTGGTTTCTGCAACCAAAGCCAAGTCATCTGCAAAAGCCAGTACATTGATCGCGAATCTAGTGGCCAAACTTTTCCCTCCATAGACGATGCAGTACTTTATAATACTGGGTGATTCATTTAAAAGTAGCCCGCCACTCGAGTAATTTAATTTATAGCCGCTCGAATAATTTTGATATGCTGTATTGGCAGCACTGATCACGATGTGATCGACTGACCTTTATAGTACAATTTATATTATTATTTAATTATTATATTATTATAGAGTAAAATTTCTTCCAGCAAGATGGTGCAACATGTCACACGTCTCGCCAGTCCCTATCTCATATCAGTCAGGCTTTTCCCATGCGAGTTGTTAGTAAAGATTTGTGGCCTCCTCGTTCACCCGATTTGAGTACGTGCGATTTTTTTCTATGGGGTTATTTAAAAGGAACTGTTTACCAAACAAACCCCCGCAGTATACTCGTACATGAGCTAAAGAATAACATCGTAGCAGCCATTCAAGCTATAGACGTTTCCGTATTGCGTCGTGTGTGCATTAAGAATATTGAACGAGCGCAAATATGTGTAAGCGTTCAAGGACGCCGTTTTCAGCATCTTCTGTAAAGGTGAAGTTGAAATTTGTATATAAATTTTAAATAAATATGTAAAATTATGTATTAAGTAATTCTATTTATTCATTTACCATTTGAATCCAATTGAGTGCCGAAGGCCGCAGTTAAATGCAGCGGGCTACTTTTAAATGAATCACCCTATATAAATAGGGTTTTTAAAATTCAAAAGAAAGCTATTAGGTGTATGGTGGGAGCTAACCAGCTAACCTCATGCAGGCCACTATTTAAGGAACTTAAATTACTTACAGTTTTCCCTCTCTTTACATTTTTGAGGTGATTATGTATGTTAGGCAAAATAATTTTATGCAGAATTTCAATGTTCACAATCATAACACGAGAAACAGGAATGATTATTATGTGGCTAATCACTCCACAAAATTGTTTGAACAAAAACCTACTTATGCAGGGAGAAAATTCATAAATAAATTACCCCAATTTTTAAAATGTTATGATAATTTGCATTCCTTTAAAAAAATTTGAAAAACTTTTTATAGCGTACAAGAATTTCTTTCTTGATAGTAGTAATACATTGTGTGATTCTTATATTTATTTCAGGTGTTATAACTGACATGTCCTATACTCCTCCTCAAGTCTTCAGGACGCATTAAAAAAAAATCTTAAGAGTGTACCCTATACAAGAAGAGAGTTTACATTTACTATTTGAATCCAATTGAGTGCCGAAGGCCGCTGTTAAAATTCTTGTACGCTATAAAAAGTTTTGTAGATCGTTAGGAACTGTATAGGGAAATGGAACATCCAAGAGGGAAAATACCAGAACATCTCCAATGCAGAAGTGTACCAGAGGATAGACCCACTGACGGACGTCATGAGAAGGAGGAGGATATCTTTCCTGGGGCACATCCTAAGAATGCCCGAGACAAGACTATTAAAAAGGCAAACAGAATTTTACTGGAAAAGGAAAACCCAACCCAAGTGGCTCAGAATGGTTGTGGACGACATGAGGGAGCTGAATATAGAGAGAAAGGATTTGGAGGAAGTCTGGAAATTACAACTTACTGAGAGACGGAAAGATAAAATTCAAGAGAACGGAAACCAACAGGAAAAAAATGGTGATATCCGAAGCGGAGAGGAAGAGTAGATCTGACCGAATGAAGAACTACCACGCGAGGTTAAGGGTGAAAAAGAACAATAAATGAACTTACAGTGGTCCCCTGTGGCCGTACAAGAAAAAAAAGACCAAAAAAATGGCTGACGAAATATTTAACAGAGCTACAAGAGCAAGTATTGGCAACGTTGCTGGCAAGTCATTGGCTAGTTGTAAAGTGGGTGGGGGGCAATACAAAGGTTCAGAGCTCATCACCCTTGAACAAATAGTACCTATAGTAACTAATGGCCAAGCAGTCAATACGACTTTAAATAAAGTAAAAAAACTAATTTGAATATTTTTAGTGTTCGAACGATTTTTTTTTAATGAAAATATAGAAATTAATTTTTAACAGGAAATTTTTTTTATCTGTAACGTTAAAATTTTGGTTGGCAATGGCCTACTTACGCATGCAAGTTTTCGAAATAAGGGTTGGCACTTTTTGTACACCCTTATTCAAATTAAATGAAAGACCGCACCGGCCGTTTTTAATGCGGCCACGACCACTGGCCGGACGTTACCGCAGTAGTGGGCGTTTACTGTTATCTATCAGATGAAAGGTTTAAGTTGTATAAAACCGGTTATTACTCGTAGGACAACTCCACACTTTAAATGAGATGCTCAGACCAGTACAGTCCATTCAAAATAGCATGATAGTATTACTTAAATGGAATAGAGAACAGAGGAAATTTAGTAATGTGTTCTTGCGTCACTTAAGAGATTTTTCTTTGTGTTAACTTTCCCTGTCGGGGAATGAAAGTGTTTTAAAAAAACAAATTAATAATGGAAAAGAAAAAAAAGGTTTTTCCAATAACACACGAAAAATGGAAATCAAATTTACTAATTAGGTAATTATTATTTTATATTATTATTATTATTATTATTATTATTATTATTATTATTAATTAAATTATTATTATATCTTGTAAAAATAATTAAAAGGGTGATTTTAGATTCGAAAAGTGACTTTTTATTTTGAAATTTACAAACATTCAGATACTTACTTTCATGCTATTTTAAATGGACTGTACAATCGATTAAAATTAATTTAGTCATATGTAAAATGGAGTTGAAATTGGTGTTATTCAGTCTGTAATAAATGAAGATAATTTATAGACAACAAAAATTACATAACTTCAAAAATTACAAAAATTACATAACAAAAATTACATAACTTCAAAAATTAATACCACTGACATTACATAATACATTATGAGGTATATTTTTTAAGCAAACTGTAATACTTGAGTTTGAATATTTAAAAAAATTATTTTATTTATTTGTTGATAAAAATTTTGGTTTAAAAAATTGAATATAATGGTAATACTGGAACCATAGAATGTACTAAAGTAGAGTTTTTTTCTGTACAATTTGGTTAGGCTTATAATTTCACAGAAATTGGTCAAAGTATTCAGGTTATGATTTATAAAAATAGTGATTATTTTTTAAATCCATTATCATTCTAAGACAGTGGTCACCAACTGGCCGGATTCAATTTTTGCAGGCCGTGAGCTGTAGAGAATAATTTTTGTACACAGATCTTATTTTGGAGTTGTTGTTGTTTAGGTAATCAGCCGAAAGGCTGGTTTGAACCTCTAGAGGAGGTTTTACTAAATAAAACGAGGAGTGAGGTGGTTTACTGTTTGACTACAAAAAATGATTTTTTTGTAGTCAAAAGTAAGCAAAAGGCTAAAGTCTAAAGGCTATATAATAGCAAAAAACTGATATCCGACAGGCGGTGTCACAAGTAGCATTTTTCGGTAGGAACTCACAAAATATTCTCTTGGCGCTGTAAGGATTAAACTACAGATAATGTATTTTTAAAGTTAATCCAAAAGTTTAAAAAATGATTTTTTTGTAGTTTTTTCGTAATGTTGTCTTTAAAGTGATATAAATGAAATTGAATAACATAAGTTTTTACGGTGATTTTTTTTTAAGTTGGAAAGGAAATTTCCACAAAAAATGACTACGTATCATTTTATTTTTAAATTGTAAGAAATGTGTTCCAAGTTAAATGTCATACAAGATCAATTCATTATGAACAAAACAAAGTCATTAGGATACCTTGAAAATATAGCCATGTTATGGATTGATAGATGCTAGAAATCTCACACAAGTAGCATTTTTCGGTAGGAACTCACAAAATATTCTCCTGGCGCTGTAAGGATTAAACTACAGATAATGTATTTTTAAAGTTAATCCAAAAGTTTAAGCTTTTTTTGAATCGATTACTTGCAAAGATACTAAATTCATGGCTTCAACTGTAGGCCTACCCTGAAAACTTGTTAAAAATACTGAACGAGTATACTATACGAGGGTAGAAGATCATATGACGAAAATTAAAAAACGAATTCCACGGTTACAAAGAAAAACCCTTTCTAAAGGCTATATAATAGCAAAAAACTGATATCCGACAGGCGGTGTTCCTCCAGAATGACTAAAAGTGATAACAAAACAGAACCCGCTAGGTGAGACAGCCTGGCGGTAACACCTACCCTTGATCCGTTAGGCAATTCTCTAGCACTGAATGTTTTAAAGACATGCACAATGCAGAGAAATTACGTAACCTAAATAGCATTTGTTTCTTGATCAAACTAATTTCAGATTCATCAAAATGGACGTTGTATTTTGGTGTAACACTTAAGTTAAACTTTAAAAAAATCTGGTGTGAAACACTCACACAACTTTCTCTTGCCAATGCAAATATTTAACAATAAACCTAACATTAGTAATAAAACATTAGAAATAAACAAAAAACTAACCTCAATAAACATAGCCTAATTTTAATCATATATGAAAGACGCAAAATGAAAATCGATCTCAGTTTGCCTTAAAAATACGGATAATCACTCTTTCACGCTAAACTAGGCTCTTTAGAGAAAAATGCTCTAAATAAAAGTTGTAGATCATTTAATTTTCTATAAATTTGATTATACACTTTTGTCATAAAATGCATACTAAAGCCGAAATCTTAAAAAAAAATCGATTTTTCACAGGTTTTCGTGAGAAAAAACAGAAAATCGCTAATTACCGCTGAACTAAGCGTTATACAAAAAAATGTTTGCAATAAAAGTTGTAGGATTTTAAATTTTCTTCAACTTTTATTATATAAATTTTTGCGCAATAATACATATTAAAGCCGTAATCTTAAAAAACACTTTTTTAACGTGAAAACAGCCTGACCAAGAATTTCAGCAAACATGGCGCCTACCCTATCTTGTAGAGAATAAAAATTGAGTAAACCAGGCGATTTAAAAAAAATTGTAGGACCAGTTTTTGAGAAAAACGCAAAACAGTGAAAAATTACACGAATAAACTACTACTTCCGGTTGACAGATTTTGATGAAAATGTTCGTGTCGGGTTCAGTAGTGGTATGTAACTTAAGTTTCAAGTTTCAAGTTCGTACAATGTTCCGTTCTTGAGATATTTTGTATAGACACACACAAACAGACCAATAGCTAAAAACACGTTTTTTGGGTTCAGGGGGTCTGAAAACGTGTAGATCCGTTGAAAACTCGATTTCGAAAAATCGACATGAAAACAATACTTTCCTTCCTATATATTCATATAGGCAAGAGAAAGTAATAAAAACGGATTACTTTAGATTACTTACGGGTTCAAAACAACCAATGTTATTTGTTATGGGATGTCATGTAATAAGAATATTACTTGCGTAAAAAATATGCCTCAAATTTTCTTGTTAAAATGTTTTTACAACGTAAAAATAAATAAAAATGTAGTTGAAAATGTGTGTAGATTAGTAATGAATAATAATTAAAAATATAAACATATAGACATAAAAATGATGATATTCCATTGATTAATTGTAAAAGCCACGATTCATAGCAGTTCTGTTACGATTGTGCCATTTGCAAGTCAAAATTCTTACGTAAGTCCTTCTGAATGAAGCGTTGCAAAGAGCATAACACATCGGGTTAATGGTACTATTTATATAACACAAATAATAGAAAAAATCCCACAAGCCTTGCGGTATACAATCCGTGCAAGCTGTCAACGGTTTTAGAAGCACCAAAATGTTATAAGGTGTCCACGTGATGATGAAAGTTAATAAAATTGCCGATAATGTTTTTGCTGCTTTTTTATCGGCTTTTTTCTCTTGAGTTTTCTTTTTCTTCTTAACCGGATGGTGTTTAGTGGTAGCTGCCGCACCTGATAAAAGTGTTTTGGTGTTTCCAGCTAATTGTTTTGGTATTATTTTTGCGTTAAGCGGTATACGTATGTCAGGTATGTGAGAAGGTCGTCTACATCCGGCTGGATGAAGGCTCAGATTGAATTCGTCGCGTCTTGATCCTCTGTTGTCATCTGGAATCATCTTGATAGATGGTTGCTGGTCGGTTGTGTCTGTGTCTGGCGGCAGCCTTATCAATATCGTGTACACCTAAAAATTAACAAAAACAAAAAATCATTAACAAATCAATTCACTACAAATTTTTACTTATAATATCAAATTTAATTTACCCAGTACAAGAAGTTGCTAAACCCAAACTCTATACGCGTAAATTAATTTTCTAAAACCTCTACGTGCGTGTAGTGGTAATCTATCTCACATATTTAAATACTCCCTTTTACGTTACCAATGACTGTTTACACCAGGGGTTCTCAAACTGTGGGGCGCGACCCCCAAGGGGGCGCAAAGGATAAATAGGGGGGGGGGGGCGCGAGAAAGTTAGAAAAATAAAAAAACTGTATTAATAACATAGAAAAATGATAAAAACTTATTTATTTGCTTTGTTGGTTTTAATTTCTAACTCTTAACATGAGGGGGCGCGAGCCTAGAATAGATCAAGGTGGGGGGGGGGGTCTTAGCCTAAAAAGTTTGAGAACCCCTGGTTTACACAATGACCTTAAAATTCCGTACGTAAACGACTTGTTTCGTAAAATTTACACAAGTTTTCGTAAGAAATTATCTCATCATAGCAATGAACTTGTACGCAACCTATAGACTACCTACCATACATTCCCGGAAATCCCCGCAGACATCTACGCCGACGATGGAGTAGGGACATAATTTTGTAATAACTAATTTCCGATAGTACACTCAATTATGTAATCCGTTCACAGAACATTTCCAGTTGGGGCCAACTGTTGAGTGGGGATCTCCTCTAAGTATTAAAGTCTATTAATCCTCTCATCATGCGGACTTGGTTTCGAATCCCATTCAGGTACGGCATATTTTCATACGTTGCAAAAATCATTTTCATCCTTGACCGTCTGCATTAGCAGTAATTGCAGAACAGTCAGACGTTAAACCAAAAAAAAAAATAAATAAATAAATAAATAAATAAAAATAAAAAACTAAGTATTAAAGCGCTTTTATCTGATTTCATAATCATCTCATTCACTCGTGGTTTTTATTTGTACAGTTGTAAATTTTCCTAATAAAGTGAAAAAAAAATTTTTAGATCAGAAGAGATTTCATTTAAAGCCTGGGTGAGAATTCGTGTTTGGCTAAGAGGGGAGATCAGCTGTGTTGAGGGGAGGTAGCTTTTTTTAGTCGTTTTCCTTTTGCTACTGTCGAAACACATTTATGTTTAGTGCGTTTTGATGTTTTGGTGTTTATCTTCTTTGAGATAACAGTTTACCTCCTTGGAGATAAAACAGGAAATACCTGTTATACTAAGTATTATCAAAAAATTAACAAAGTGTCAGTTTCTGCGACTCATTGATTTTTATGTGCAGTCTCCTCCAAAAATGTTGGCAATAATGACTTAAGATACTACAGCTCTAAATAAATCAGAGAAATAGCTTTCGAACCTAATTCTCAAGTTGTTCAGTCAGGATTTGCGTATTCAACCCACAACCTATTTCACCAATAATTTTTTCCTAAATTACGTAATATAATGTAGTAAGCTCTACTTTTCCCCTCTCATCGCATGACCCAAGTATTGCAATTTTCATATTTTTATGATTCTTACAACCTTTTCTCATCCTCCATCATTATGAGAACACTCTCGTTTGAAACACGATCCACCCACCTCAACTTCAAAATCCTTCGATACGACCAAATTTTGAAAACTCCAATTCGTCAGTAATGTTTTTCTTGAAGATCCTAGCGTTTTTATACCGTAAAAGAACACTCAGAACACTTTATGTCTTAGAAGTCGAAATCGTAACTTCGATGTAAGGTCACTACTGCTGAGTAACATTATTACTAAAGACTAAAATAAAGAAGTTGATGACATAAATATATTCTGATTATTTGGGATGTCATGTGTCATATAAACAGGACAATGATGTACCACAAAAATTTAATGGAATTTGTGGTACAATACGACGGAATATGACAATGATGTACCACAAAAATTTAATGGAATTTGTGGTACAATACGACGGAATTTAAAAGGAGAGATTCGAACTAACACATTGATGAAATTCTATAATTTAGTGGCTGTCCCAACATTGGCATATGGCAGGGGGTGTGGAAGAAGAAATATAGAATTCCATCCAGCCTGCAGAAATGTGCTTTTTGAGAAGAATAAGGGTACCCGGAATGCCTATCTCCGTAATGTTAATGTAAGGAACATTTTCTCAAAAACTGTTACAGTTATCCTGTCCAAGTTTTTTGTGTGTACTTTCTAGGGTATTCTACACCCACAGAATTAGTAGCATCTTTATATATTGTTAGGATGGTAAGAAAATGTTTTTTGAAAATCATAATTTTTTACCTATTTAAGTGAAAAATAAATATTTAAACACTTTATTTTACTGTAATATTAATTCAGTACATTGAAATTATGGTATAAAGGGCTGTGCAAAAATTTCATTAAAATTCGTTCTCAATTGACTGAGAAAATGTTCCTTATGTGTTAAAAATTACTATTTACGGGAAACAAGAATAAAACTAAAAGAGAACACATTATAAATACTGCAAAATAGTTACCTCTTAAAGGGGTAGTCAACTCAAGAAGGTGATTGTTTTTTAAATTTCGATTGGTTTTTACATTTATTTGATGTTTAAAATTTTCTGAAGCACAACATTTGTTAACTTTTCACGTTGACAAAAAGTTATAAAAACTGTTTAAAATAAAGCTCACTAGCAAGGCGAGTGAAATTATTCCTTACACTTTAAGTTTTCCGGAAATGTAGTTTTTGCATGATTGTACATTCTTGCGAATTAAATATTTTGGTTTGTATTGGAGATATTTAGGTGACGCTTTTTTTTCAAATGTTCATAATTTCTTGCTCTATTATCTGTGGAATGATTTTAAAAAAACCTTAATAGGGATTTAGTTAAAAAATAATTGGTGAATATATAAAATAAATGTTTTTGAAAATTTGGTTTTCCTTCAATTAATTTCTTGTAAGAAAATATACATACAAGCGCATACAATAGATAATAGACAGCAATTTTCCGTATTTTGTAGCATAAGAATCATGTTGATATCTTTCTTGGTTCCTGAGATAATTGATTCCAAGTAAAAGCCCGCTTTTCCAATCTCACCCTTATATTAGGGGGTGTAATTAATTTTTTGGCTTGGTTCAAATGGTAGATCATTACTATTAAATTACTCTTTCATTTAAAATAAATAATGATAAATTATAGCCAGAAGTTTTGATTTTCATTTTCTGGGTTGACTATCCCCTTAATACATTCCAGGATCGAAATCTGGAAATTCCTCACTGTTAGTTACATTAAAAGCTGGTCTAATGCCAACGTAAAGTTTTAAAACAAAACAAAAATTAGGAATTTATCGTTTGTCATTCAAAAAATAGATGTGTTTATGCAAACTGGTAACGTTTAGAAAATAACGTAAGGGTTCAACATATTTTTTTTAACTATTTGTTTTGGGGGATAAACACTACTAAACCCCCAACAAATTATAAATCATTGGATCCAAAAAATTCGGAATAATATGGCAAATTTAATAATATGCAAAAAACCGGATATGTGAAAATTTTCAATTTTCTCCGTTCCGGGTGCACCCTTAAGTGTTGTAGTAGACTGGATCGTTTAAAAAATGAGAATACTGTAAAGAAAATGTGGATTGTAATTGTGCAGTTTCATCAAAAGTTGTTGTTGTTGTTTAGGTCATCAGCCCCTTTAGGCTGGTTTGAACCCGTAAAGGTTTTACTAAGTAAAACGAGGAGTGAGGTGGTTTACAATTGCCTTCCTCACTGAGTGAAAAGGTATGCTTATCAGCATGCCGGGCCCTCTGAAAAGCACATATTTTCCACTCTGCAAATTACACCTTCACTTCATTCACCACAGGGTCTGGCTGTATAATGAAATTCATTACTTTCACAGGAGATAACTGTGATTAGTGTCTTTAACACCTCTACCTCTTCTGTTCTTAAATGATTCAGTCATTTAATTGGCTGACCATGTGATAAGAAACAGAATTATTTATTTTAGCCCTGCAATGAACAGATTGAGTGCAAATAATCTGACACTCCACCTGTTTATTATGGGCAGAATCAAAAGTTAGTGACTTTAAATGTTTGGATATTCATCTAGACGAGAAAAGTCATGAAAAAAATAAACCAAAAATTTAAACAATCAGCTCCTTGGAAGGATTCGTATTCGTATTGTTTTTTTTCTACTTTTATGATACTTTTGCGATACCAATATTTTTGCAGACTCTTTAGTTTGTCTTGATTTATTCAAGAATACAATATGGAGTTACATATGCGGAGGCAGTAATAAAACATAAATCGATAGGTTATGAAGAACGCAAAATAAATTCATCCGAATAATATTAAAAAAGTGAGTTCGTGATTCTTCTTTCCCATTATACATTTCAACTTTAAATATTACTTACCCACCGGGTTGGTCTAGAGGTAAAGTCGTCGCCAAAATCAGCTGTTTAACAGCTGATTTTCGGAGATGATAGTTCCTGGTTCAAATCCTAGTTAAGGTAGTTTTTTTACTTTCTCTTGCCTATATGAATATATAGGAAGGAAAGTATTGTTTTCATGTCGATTTTTCGAAATCGAGTTTTCACCGGATCTATACGTTTTCAGACCCCCTGAACCCAAAAAACATGTTTTTAGCGATTGGTCTGTGTGTGTGTCTGTGTGTCTGTGTGTGTGTGTGTGAACAGAATATCTCAAGAACGGAACATCGTACGAACTTGAAACTTGAAACTTAAGTTACATACCACTACCGGACGCGACACGAACATTTTCATCAAAATCGGTCAACCGGAAGTAGTAGTTTATTCGTATAATTTTTCACTTTTTTGCGATTTTCTCAAAAACTGGTCCTACGATTTTTTTTAAAATCGCCTATTTTACTCAATTTTTTATTCTCTACAAGATAGGGTAGGCGCCATGTTTGCTGAAATTCTCGGTGAGGCTGTTTTCACGTAAAAACGTTGTTTTTTTTAAGATTACGGCTTTAATATAAATTTCAGCGCAAAAACTTACATAATAAAAGTTGTAGAGAATTTAAAAACCTACAACTTCTGTTTCAAACATTTTTTTGTATAACGCTTAGTTTAGCGGTAATTTGCGATTTTCTGTTTTTTTTCTCACGAAAACGTGAGAAAAATCGATTTTTTTAACATTTCGGTCTTAGTATGCATTTTACGACAAAAGTGTATATAATTAAATTTATAGAAAATTAAAAGATCTACAACTTTTATTTAGAGTATTTTTCTCTACAGAGCCTAGTTTAGCGTGAAAGCGTGATTTTCCGTATTTTTAAGCCAAACTGAGTTCGATTGTCATTTTGCGTCATTCACTCATGATTAAAATAAGGTTATGTTTTTGAGGTTAGTTTTTGTTTATTTCTAATATTTTATTAATAATGTTAGGTTTATTATTAATCATTTGCATTGGCAAGAGAAAGTTGTGTGAGTGTTTCACACCAGATTTTTTTTTTGGTTTAACGTCCGACTGTTATGCAATTACTGCAAATGCAGACAATGAAGGATGAAATGAATTTTTGTAACGTACGAAAATATGCCGTTAAGGTATTTACTTAATATAAGTAAAGGTAGTTACTTTTATACGGATTTGAATAAGTACTATACAGTGGTTACCGGTGTACTTTGATGGTTGGGGTTCAGTTAACCATACTCTCTCAGGAGTGGTCGACCTGGGTTTGTACAAGACTACACAGTCTCATTTACACGTCATACACATTATCCTCATCTCATTGGGACATGGGGTTGCTTATTGTTCTAAATTGAACAGATTGCAACGAACACATATTAGGAATTAAAAAAAAATATATTAAAAAAGTGAGTTCGTGATTCTTCTTTCCCATTATACATTTCAACTTTAAATTTTACTTGTGCACGGTGGCTTACTTTGGCATGATAATTTTGACTCAAAATTTTCATTTTTGGATTTTTATAGTTTTCAATAGTTTAGGCGTAGATCTACCAGAAAAAAACATTAAATTACGCCAAAAAAATATTTTTTTTATGAAAAAATTAAGTATTTATCAAGTTTACACAGAAAAATTATTAAGTTACCATGAACGAATATTTTTCACAATTTTATACTGCTCGTTTTAGTGCAAAGAGAATTTTTTTTTTTTAAATATCTGCTGTTGACTCACCGGGTTGGTCTAGAGGTAAAGTCGTCACCAAAATCAGGTGTTTAACAGCTGATTTTCGGAGACGAAGGTTCCTGGTTCAAATCCTAGTAAAGGTAGTTACTTTTATACGGATTTGAATAAGTACTAGACAGTGGTTACCGGTGTACTTTGATGGTTGGGGTTCAATTAACCATACTCTCTCAGTAGTGGTTGACCTGGGTCTGTACAAGAGACTACACCTCATTTACATGCCATACACATCATCCTCATCTGATTGAGTCATGGGGTCGCTAATTGTTCTGAATTGAACAGATTGCAACGTACACATATTAGGAATAAAAAAAAACCATCGTGCAATCTCCCCTTAAATAATCCGGCCCTGGTTGTTCTTCCATAAACAGCTTTTCCTCCACCTTGTATATTGTGGATTGTTGTAAATTTATTACAGCTTTTGGAAAGAATTTGTATGGGGTACTATTGAGATAAAATATGGAAAAAATCTGGTGTGATACACTCACACAATTTTCTCTTGCCAATGAAAATAATTAACAATAAACCTAACATTAATAATAAAATATTAGAAATAAACAAAAAACTAACCTCAAAAACATAACCTTATTTTAATCATTAGTGAATGATGCAAAATGAAAATCAACCTCAGTTTGGCTTAGAAATACGGAAAATCACTCTTTCTCTCTAAACTAGGCTCTGTAGAGAAAAATGCTTAAAATAAAAGTTGTAGATCTTTTAATTTTCTATAAATTAAATTATATACACTTTTGTCGTAAAATGCATACTAAGGCCGAAATCTTAAAAAAATCAATTTTTCACACATTTTCGTGAGAAAAAAAACAGAAAATCGCAAATTACCGCTAAACTAAGCGTTATACAAAAAATTGTTTGAAATAAAAGTTGTAGAATCTTTAATTCTCTACAACTTTTATTATATAAAGTTTTGCGCTAAAATGCATATTAAAGCTGTAATCTTAAAAAAACAACGTTTTTACGTGAAAACAGCCTCACCCAGAATTTCAGCAAACATGACGCCTACCCTTTCTTGTAGAGAATAAAAAATTGAGTAAACCAGGCGATTTTAAAAAAAATCGTAGGACCAGTTTTTGAGAAAATCGCAAAAAAGTGAAAAATTACACGAATAAACTACCACTTCCGGTTGACCGATTTTGATGAAAATGTTCGTGTCGAGTCCGGTAGTGGTACGTAACTTAAGTTTCAAGTTTCAAGTTCGTACGATGTTCCGTTCTTGAGAAATTCTGTTCACACACACACACACACACACACACACACACACACACACACACACACACACACACAGACAGACACACACACAGACCAATCGCTAAAAACATGTTTTTTGGGTTCAGGGGGTCTGAAAACGTATAGATCCGGTGAAAACTCGATTTCGAAAAATCGACATGAAAACAATACTTTCCTTCCTATATATTTATATAGGCAAGAGAAAGTAAAAAGTTTTAAAATATTATTATTAGCGAATTCTTCCAATAGCGGAAGACGTTAAACAAATAGCTCAATCAACTTTTCTTTGGGTTCTTCCTGTTCTTTTAATAGACTTTCATTCTTTCTGAGAAAGCTTGTTTACGTTCTTCTGACTATTTTGGCCTGACTTGTTTTTGTTGTGGTTGCTCAGGTGAAACTTCCCACTTATTTACTTTGTCTCAAAACGTGTCTCTTTCTACGATATCGGCTGAATATATGTTTGCACGTTCGAGGTCCTTACGAATTTCCTGAAGCCATGGTGTTGAGGTTTTAAGTGCGGTTACATAGTCTACAATCTTCTTAGTCAATTGATCTTGTGATAATCTACTAAGATGACCAAAGAATTTCATTCTTTGTTTCCTAAAGTCAATTTCGATGTTTGAATACTTCTCCGTTGTTTTTATTGATTGTAGCCTGTAACCGTCTTCAGTAAGCCTAGCCCCTAAGATTTTCCTTATGATTTTTCTCTCTTCTTATTTCCTCAAGGTCTCGCTTCCCATTGAGTGTTAGTGTTTCACTTGCATAGAGGGCTGTTGGTTTTATAACTGTTTTGTAGTGTCGCAATTTTATGTGCCTTGACATGGATTTTTTGTTGAAAAGATGCTGGACCAGCCCAATCCCTTTTTTCATTTTTAGTAGGCGACTCTGTTGTGAGATTTTTTTCTCGGCCTGTTGGTTCAATGATTTTTCCCAAATATTGAAAGTACAGGACGTTATTATTATTATAAAATATTATTGTTGTTTAGGTCATCAGCCGAAAGGCTGGTTTGAACCTGTAGAGGTTTTACTAAGTAAAACGAGGAAAGAGGTGGTTTACCATTGCCTTCCTCAATGAATAGAAAAGTATACTTATCAGCATGCCGGGCCCTCTTGAAAGCACATATTTTCCACTCTGCAAATGACACCTTCACTTCATTCACCACAGGGTCTGGCTGTATAATGAAATTCATTACTTTCAGAGGAAATAACTCTGATTAGTGTCTTTTACACCTCTACCTCTTCTGTTCTTAAATGATTCAGTCATTTAATTGGCTGACCATGTGATAAGAAACAGAACTATTTATTTTAGCCCAGTAACTTTATTATTATTATTATTAAAATATTATTATTATTATTATTATTATTATTATTATTATTATAGTGCCAGCAGTCAATGAACGGAGCTTTAATTGTTGGACTTAAGATTAAGAATTTCATCATTCCCTTTTTATTATTATAATTATTTAAAAATTTCTTTTTTTTGTTGTTATTTTTATTATAATCTTTTTTGCTGTTTGTTATACTCCATTTTTTTAATACCGCTTTTGCAATTCATGGTAATATTTTGATGCTATTTTATTTTCATTTTGTATTCTTTTTTTTACCTATTCTTTAATAACTCAATTATATTTAAAAACTATGATATTATAATTATGTATTAGATATATTATTTTTGCACTTCATTAATATTGTTATAAGGTAAGCAGGCTTTTTTTTATTGTAACTTCTACTTTTAATTTTATTGTTAACAATCTGTGTTATTGAATTTTTGTATTTTTAATTTTATTGTTTGTTTTGTGAATTTACTTTTGTATATTTCTGTCGACAGACCCAGGTCTGACGGAAATTATCTTTGTAAAAAACGAAAATAAATGAATTGAATTATTAGGTATTATTATTATTATTATTATTATTATTATTATTATCAATACTTTGAACTATTTAGATTTACCAGTAATAATTATTTTACTTACTGAATCAGTTGAAACAGATCTAGCTTGAAGCCTGGGTAGACTTCTTGAGTCGTACATATTGTGCCTTGGTGTCTGCGTCGCGTATGGATCCCTAATTACATTCAACGATGTACACCGAGACACACTTGATTGGAGCGGAGTTTCTAACGAGACAGGTGTCGCGTATCCCATCTCACTTGGGGTTTCTTCTTCGGCCTCTATGTCATCGTCTCTTCCTGAATGCCACCACGCTATACACCAGTTTCTTATCCATGCCCATGTTAATACTCTCGGTTTCTGAAAACAAAAAATCAACTCTATCAGTGGAGTATTAATATTGTATGGAGTGTATTTTTACTTTCTCTTGCTCTATATGAATATTATAGAAAACGGAAGTATTCTTTTTATGCTGATTTCTCAAAATCGATTTTTCACAGAAAAAAGCTTTTAGGCCCCTTGAACCCAAAAACATATGTTTAGCGATTGGTCTGTGAGTGAAAAAATCAACTCTATCAGTGGAGTATTAATATTGTATGGAGTGTATTTTTACTTTCTCTTGCTCTATATGAATATTATAGAAAACGGAAGTATTCTTTTTATGCTGATTTCTCAAAATCGATTTTTCACAGAAAAAAGCTTTTAGGCCCCTTGAACCCAAAAACATATGTTTAGCGATTGGTCTGTGAGTAAAAAAATCAACTCTATCAGTGGAGTATTAACCCGACGAGAACGGAGATTTTTAACGATCACGCGGACTGTCATTTTACGCCTAATAAAAACTCTTTTATTTCATTTAGTTTCATTTCTAAAAAATTCAAAAAATTACCAATTATTTTTAAAGAATTTGTTATTAGAACAACGTTAAAACCAATTTTTTCCGTTTTCATTTACGACCGGAATAAAAATTGAAATTTAAGAAAAAATATTTTCTTTTAGTAATATCACTTTAGTACAAAAAAGTATCACAAAATCAGTAAAAAATATGTTTAGCTATATATACATAAATAAAGCAATTCATTGCGAAAAAAAACAATTTTTAGATATTGCAACTGCCCATAACAGACAGGTGGAGTGTTACATTATTTACACTCAATCTGTTAGTTGCAGGGCTAAAATAAATAGTTCTGTTTCTTATCATATGGTCAGCCAATTAAAAGACTGAATTATTTAAGAACAGAAGAGGTAGAGGTGTACTGTGACACTAATCAGAGTTATCTCCTCTGAAAGTAATGAATTTCATTATACAGCCAGACCCTGTGGTGAATAAAGTGAAGGTGTCATTTGCAGAGTGGAAAATATGTGCTTTTCAGAGGGCCCGGCATGCTGATAAGCGTACTTTTCCACTCAGTGAGGAAGGCAATAGTAAACCACCTCACTCCTCGTTTTACTTAGTAAAGCCTCTGATTGCGGTTGTATTTTATTTGATAGAGCGACAGTGGACTGTAGTGCGGTAACATAAATTAATTATAATATATGCGAAGTAAAATTTAATGAAATCTTGACTTACCCCTTTTTCCAAGACAAGGAAAAATAAAATAAAAGGAATACCACCTGCGCAGGGATAAGGTACAAGGTTTCCAAATTGCGGTGTTCCGAATTCCCGTGTTATAAGAACAGCGGTCATATGCGGTTAACGAGGCAGCGGTAACAAAAGGCGACGCGCACTGTACGATGGTCACTCAACGACTGTGTCGAGTTATCTGCTACCTATATTTACTACCGATAGCGGCGATAACAAAAATAATTTAATTATCGGGCCTAAACATCCTCCCCGCCCCTGAAACGACAGTTTCTGAACCCCAAAAAAATAAATAAGGAAAAAGAAAGGAGACATCTTCACTTCAGCGGGGGCTGTCACTGAAGACTTGCGAAGGCGAGGTGGCCCACGGAAGAAAGGGAAAAAGAAAGGATAATTAAGAAAAATAGCGTAAAAAATATATGGAAAAAAGTAAAATAGAAAAATCTAAAGGCGTAGTTTCCGTGTAAAAACCTCTACACACAGATTATTTACAAACGCAATAAAAAATAAATAAAAATTACAGAAAAGATATCGAAATCATATTGCGAAAATAGAATAGAATAAACTAAAATAAAAGATACCTTGAATAAATAATTAAAAGAGAATCGAAATATTACTGGGTCGGCAACGGACAAATTTTAGTCACCGACCGCGTAAGTACTCCTGTTCGAGTGCGAACTTTCACGACTCGAATAATTCCGTCCGGACCAGGAATAACTTCTTGAATTACTCCAAGTGGCCACTGAAGAGGCGGACAATTATCAGTTTTAATGATGACGATTAAACCGGCCTCCACAGGTTTAGCGGGAGAGTTCCATTTTTGTCTTACTTGCAGGTTGTGAAGATACTCCACGTTCCATCTCTTCCAGAATTCTTGGATCAACCGGTCTAAAAGCTGATATCTAGTAAGATGATTCAGTGGTTCATCCAGTAGGTTGCAAGTAGGCAGTCCTTGAAGAGGTTGTTGCACTAAAAAATGAGCTGGAGTAAGAGCTGAAGGGTCGCTTGGATCCGAGCTTAAGCAATAAAGCGGGCGAGAATTGAGAATAGCTTCTATTTGTGAAAAAACGGTGGAAAGCTCTTCAAACGTTAAAATTTGTTGACCAATTACTCTATAAAGATGGCTCTTCACAGACTTTACATTGGACTCCCACAAACCGCCAAAATGCGGAGCATAAGGTGGGTTAAGCTTCCATTCAATTTGGTTCTCGGCTAGCTCTGACCCCAATGCATGGACGTAAGCGTCTGATTTTATTAATTCGTATACTTCTTTCAACTGAGTTCTGGCTCCAATGAAGTTTGTTCCACAGTCAGAATAAAGCGTCTTGCATGGCCCACGGCGAGATATAAACCTTTTAAAGGCAGAAAGGAACGTCTGAGTTGACAAATCAGATGCTAATTCTAAATGTACTGCTTTGACAGTTAAGCAGATGAATAAGCACAAGTAAGCTTTTTGAGGGCGAGCGCCCCTGCGTCTTGTCCAGGACACCCAGAATGGTCCAGCGTAGTCCACACCGGTGTGCAAAAATGCCTTACTTGGCTTCACTCTTGCAGAGGGTAGGCTTCCCATAAGAGGAAATACGGGTTTTGGTCGAAGTTTAAAGCAAATATTGCAAGAACGGATCAAGTTTCGAATCATGCTTCTTCCACCTAAGATCCAATATTTCTGGCGTAGTAGCGATAACACGAGCGTCGGCCCTGTATGGAAATGCCTTTGATGACAATGATTTATGATGAGATTCGTGAAGTTATCTCGTTTTGGAAGAAGTATAGGATGTTTTTGCTCGTAGCTTATTTCCGAGTTAATTAACCGTCCACCAACACGTAGAACACCTTCTGACAAGAACGGATTGAGCTTCCTAATTTCCGAAGAGCAGCCCTTTCCTTCAATAAGCGATTGTATTTCCGAGGCAAAATGTTCCTTTTGTACTTCTCTGACTATAAGTAATTCGGCGGCGGCTAAATCAGATGCGGATATGAGACCATCAACGCAAGGAAGTCGTTTTAAGAACCGTAAAACGTAAACAGTGGCTCTGAGCAATTTATTGTAGGACGAGCATTTGTCTATTAAGTCTCGAAGCGGGTAATCTGCTGACTCCGTAGCAATCAAAACACGTTGTTCATCGACGAATTCTTTTGACGAACTGATCGGATACTTAGGCCAGAGTGAATAATCTTCTTCTAGCCAGCTTGGGCCTCGAAACCATAGCTGATGGTCAACCAAATTATTTGGCAGTAGGCCGCGAGAGAGACAATCGGCCGGATTTTGCTCTCCATTTATGTGAAACCAAGCTGAAGATTGTAGATTTTCTTGTATATATGATACGCGGTTAGCGACAAAGGTTTTCCACCTCGATGCAGGACTATTGATCCATTGAAGCACTATCATTGAATCCGAGAATGCAAATATATTCTTGAACTTAAATTGAATTTCACATGCTTTGGACACAAATGAAATCAATCGAGCAAGCATAACTGCTGAGCATAGCTCTAGCCGCGGAATTGTATTTATTTTCATAGGTGCAACACGAGATTTTGCACATAAGAGATTAATTTTGAATGTATTATCTGGTTGGTCAGCTCTGATGTAAACTACAGCACCATAGCCCTTTTCAGACGCGTCGCAGAAACCGATAAGATCTGCTGTGTGTCCTTCAGAAATAGCGACATGGCGAGAAATTTTTAATTTTAATAGTACTGGCAGTTGCGATTGAAAGTTAGTCCAAGTCTCCACGATTTGTTTTGGAGGGCTTTCATCCCAGTCTATTTTTAATGACCATAATGTTTTTATTAAACATTTTGCTAGCAGCGTTGCGGGAGCTAGAAATCCCAAAGGATCAAATATCCTAGCTATTGACGACAAAATGTTGCGTTTTGTACAAATTTTATTCTCAGAGCATATCTTGAAACTAAAACAATCCGATGATGCAATCCACTGCAAACCCAAAATTTTTCTTGTGTCATCATTTTGGAAATTTTTAGAATTCAGAAGTTGATCTTCAATTGGAATTACCGAAACTAAATCAGAGGAATTGCTTGACCATTTGACCAGTTCGAACCCACCAGCCTTAAACAATTTTCGTAAGTGATGGTATAGCGTCTGAGCCTCTTGGAGGTTCTTTATACTGGTGACCAGATCATCCATATAGATGGAATTATTTATTGCGGCAACAGCTTCAGGATATTTGGTTGCTTCATCTACGCCTAATTGCCGAGTGACTCGAATCGCGAGAAATGGAGCTGGCTTGACACCAAAAGTCACAGTATTTAGTGTCCACGCGCGCACTTCTTCATCTGGGGAAAATCTCCATAAAATCTTCTGAAATTTTCGATGTTCGGAATTGACTTCAATCTGCCGATACATCTGTTTCACGTCTGCAGTAACTGCAATCGGATATAAGCGGAATCTAACAATAATTTCTATTAAGTCACAATGTAATTTAGGTCCTGTATAAAGAAGATCATTAAGCGAACGATTATTTGAAGCCTGAGCGCTTGCATCGAAAACTACTCGAAGACGTGTGGTTGCACTGTCCGGTTTTATTACGCAATGATGTGGCAGATAATAACTGTCGTTAGTAAAAGTTGACAGAGACATGTGACCTTGTTCGATGTAGTCTTTCATGAAGGCATGATATTCTATCTTCATGTCTTGATTGGCTTTAAGTCGTCTTTCTAAAGATGAGAAGCGTTTTTCGCAGACAGGTAGTGAATCTCCGAGATTGGAAGGATCTTCTTTAAACGGCAGCGAAACAGAATAGCGACCAGTCGGTAGTCTCTGGTGGGTGTCGATGAAATGTTTTTCACATATCTCGTCTCCTTTGTCCAAAAAAGTGGGTTGCGGGATTTCTTCTAGACTCCAAAATTTCTTCATTAAATCATCCAGTGAAGTCTCAGTAGTAGACATGTAGACTTGATTTTCAGAACGATTACTGTGCGAATGATCCGATACAGTTCTTCCCATAAGAATGTAACCGAAAAGCGTATCTAAAGCGACTGGAGTCCCGGGAGGTCCCGTTATTTTATGTGATTTTATTATACGCGAAAATATTTCCGATCCCAACAGAATGTCTATCTGACTGGGAATATTACACGTATCATCAGCGAGCTGAATATTTTTTAAGTGCGAGAATGACTCCAATGAAAAACATCGGCTGGGTAAACTATCAGTTATTTTATCTATAACAAAAGCGTCTAATTTAAGTACCCTTTGCGTATCAAAGCGGGAGGCGATAGAAAGTGATGCGTTAAATTTAAGAGGACGAGTGCTAAGTCCAATTCCCTGAACCGCTGAATTTACTCGTGATACCTTTAACCCCAGCTTGCGTTGAAATTCGGCAGTAATAAAATTTGATTGGCTGGCGTTGTCAAGAAGCACACGAGCTTCATGAGCGCGGTTCATCGTATCAAAAATGAGAATTTTTGCAGTTGATAATAGAACTATCGATTCTGGCGGAGTATTTTGAGAAGTCATGCTAACTGACGATGTTGAGCAGTGCGCGAGCGAAGAATCAAATGAGGTAACTTGTTTCGAAGTGTCAACAGAAGGAGTCTGAGTATCCGATTTACTTGCGTTCAGTTCCTCAGTTTTCGTCACAGAAGGTTGACTGTCACGATGCAAGGTAGAGTGGTGTCGTTTGTTGCAGAAAATGCAGGTCTTAAAACTCTTACAGTTCTTAGTAGTATGCTGAGATGACAAACAATTCACGCACAAATGTTTTGTTTTTACAGCCGAAAATCGGTCAGCGGATGATAACCGTTTAAATTCAGGACATTTAAAAACTTGATGCAATTCATTGCAAATTGCACATTTTGGGGGTTGATAATTATTATTCTTACTCGTCAAAAAAGTATGAGTAGGTTTACTTTTGTTAATTTTATCTTTAATTTGAGAATTCTCGAGTTTATTAAATTTTGAATTACGAAAAAGAATTTTTTCGTTTTCTTTTGTAAAAGTTAAAAGTTGATCGAACGTAGGGATATCATCCTTCCTACAATGCATTTCAAAATAGCGCACAGTTTCTGGATCTAACTTTGAGAGGGCTATTTGCAAAATAATAAAATCGGCTAAGTTACCGACATTAATAGCCTTAAGAGCATCAACGGATGCTACAAAAGAATGCAAAAAGTTTTCTAATCCTTGAGCAGATTGACAAGTAAGAGGTTTAAACTCTAAAATTTTATTTAAATAAAAAAACGCTAAATTTCTTTTATCTTGATATTTATCTACAAGATTTTTCCATAAAATAGCATAATTTTCAGCGGTAGGCGGAATTCCGGAAGTTACTGCTAATGCTTTTTTACTTAGTTTACCTACAAGGTATCTAACTTTATCGGAATCGGATAAGTTAATATTTTCGTGAATATTACTTTTAAAACTTTCAAAAAATATAGGCCATTCCGAAAGTTCGCCCGAAAATCCGGGTAGTTCTAAAATCGGCAACTTAATTTTAGGCTTAATTTCAGTAACTTGTTTACTTTTTTGTTCACTGTTGTTAATTTCTAATTTAAGCGAATTTTCTGCGGTTATAATAGCACAATATAAATCTTCTAAAGCATCAACTGCTTGAAAACTAGGTTCAGTGTTATCATCTATTTTTAATGACAATTCATTTATTTCATCCATAATTAAACGAAATTCATTTCGGGTTTCTTTAATAGTTAAACATTTTTTTATGAATAAATCTTTACAAGCGGGTATATCCAGCTTTAGGCTGGCATCATACGTTTGCTGAACTCTTTGGTAGAGATGGTTTTTCTTAGCTTCTAATACCCTTAACCTTTTTTGATCGGTTGCCATATTTTTTATTTATTTTTTTTTTTAAATATAAGAAATGAACCAAATAACAGGGTTATAAATGCAAACAAGTAGCACGGAAATCGCGTAACTTAATTAAAGAATAATTTCTTTAAATTAAGTTATAATAATTAAAAATAATTTAAGGATTAAAGAATTTATTCATGAAGATAATCAAATTGAAATAATAAAATTATAATTATTGTGTTTATCGAAATTTAAATTTAAATGTGAAGTTTGTAGATAAGCCGATAGCGAAATGACAAAATTTGTAGGAATAGGTAGCAGATAACCTAAAGCGAATAACAAGTTTTATGCAGGTTAAAACTCGACACAGCATACAAGAATTGTAATGCGTATTATACTAACAATATATATATTTTAAAACGTAATTAAAGTTTTCCGACTTCTTAAAAAAAATGAACAGTTATGAATTTTATGCAAAGCGCAAATTTAACAAATATGCGTATAGTGTGCAATAGCGAATAGCGTATTTTAAACAAATTAATGTTATTTACATTTACATTAACATAGCGATTTAACGTGAATTCAGTTGACATCAAATAAAACACAATGTAAAGGTATATCCTCGCGAAGGAAAACCAATGGTCTTTTCGAAGCTATCCGCCCGAAAGTTAATAATGTGCTTCTGGAAGATATCCGGCCCGGAGGACCAATGATTGCGGTTGTATTTTATTTGATAGAGCGACAGTGGACTGTAGTGCGGTAACATAAATTAATTATAATATATGCGAAGTAAAATTTAATGAAATCTTGACTTACCCCTTTTTCCAAGACAAGGAAAAATAAAATAAAAGGAATACCACCTGCGCAGGGATAAGGTACAAGGTTTCCAAATTGCGGTGTTCCGAATTCCCGTGTTATAAGAACAGCGGTCATATGCGGTTAACGAGGCAGCGGTAACAAAAGGCGACGCGCACTGTACGATGGTCACTCAACGACTGTGTCGAGTTATCTGCTACCTATATTTACTACCGATAGCGGCGATAACAAAAATAATTTAATTATCGGGCCTAAACATCCTCCCCGCAGGTCTCAAACCAGCTTTTTGGCTGATGACCTAAACAACAGATATTGCAAATTGATTGACGCTTTCAAAAGATATCACAATTTTGTTCAACAAAGTAACGTGCTAGATGAAAGAAATGGCGAAAAAACCACCTAAAAATAATGTGGTGTCTTTTCAATTTTTATTTACTTGTCTTCTATGCAAGTTCTATCTCTTTTGCGCCTGTTGCTTTGTGTATTATCCTTTTCTAAACAGGATAGAAAATCAAAATCGATTTTTCACAGAAAAAAGCTTTTAGGCCCCTTGAACCCAAAAACATATGTTTAGCGATTGGTCTGTGGGTGAAAAAATCAACTCTATCAGTGGAGTATTAATATTGTATGGAGTGTATTTTTACTTTCTCTTGCTCTATATGAATATTATAGAGAACTGAAGTATTCTTTTCACGCTGATTTCTCAAAATCGATTTTTCATAAAAAAAAGCTTTTAGGCTCCTTGAACCCAAAAACATGTGTTTAGCGATTGGTCTGTGGTTGAACAAAATATCTCGAGAACGGAATATCATACGAAGTTAAAACTTGAAACTTAATTTAGGTACCATAAGGGAACCCGACATAAACATCTTCATCAAAATTTTTTAACCGGAAATATTAGTTTATTCATGCAATTTTCTCAAAGACAGCTTTTAAAATTTTTTAAAAAAAATCGCCTTATCTATTACATTGACCCTCCGGGTTGGTCTAGAGGTAAAGTCGTCGCCAAAATCAGCTGTTTAACAGCTGATTTTCGGAGACGAAGGTTCCTGGTTCAAATCCTAGTAAAGGTAATTACTTTTATACGGATTTGAATACTAGACAGTGGTTACCGGTGTACTTTGATGGTTGGGGTTCAATTAAACATACTCTCTCAGGAATGGTCAGCCTGGGTCTGTACAAGACTACACCTCATTTTCACGTCATACACATTATCCTCATCTCATTGGGTCATGGGGTTGCGTATTGTTCTCAATTGAACAGATTGCAATGTACACAATGAGGAATAAAAAAAAAATTATTACATAGACCCTCCGGGTTGGTCTAGAGGTAAAGTCGTTGCCGCGAGTCAGCTGTTTAATAGCTGATCTTCAGAGACGAAGGTTTCTGGTTCGAATCCTAATAAAGGTATTTACTTTTATACGGATTTGAATACTGAACAGTGGTTACCGGTGTACTTTGATGGTTGGGGTTCAATTAACCATACTCTCTCAGGAGTGGTCGGCCTGAGTCTGTACAAGACTACACCTCATTTACACGTCATACACATCATCCTCATCTCATTGGGTCATGGGGTTGCTTATTGTTCTTAAATTGAACAGATTGCAACGTACACAAATTAGAAATAAAAAATCTGGTGTGAAACACTCACAAATTTCTCTTGCCAATACAAATAATTAGGTAACAATATAACCTAACATTAATAATAAACAAAAAACTAAACTCAAAAAACATAACCTTACTTAAATCATGAGTGAAAGACGCAAAATGAAAATCGACCTCAGTTTGGCTTAAAAATACGGAAAATCACTCTTCCGCGCTAAACTAGACTCTGTAGAGAAAAATGCGTTAATTAAAAGTTGTAGATCTCTTAATTTTCTATAAATTTGATTATACATTTTTGTCGTAAAATGCATACTAAGGCCGACATCTTAAAAAAATAAATTTTTCACACATTTTCGTGAGGAAAAAACCAGAAAATTGCTAATTACCACTAAACTAAGCGTTATACAAAAAAATGTTTGAAATAAAAGTTGTAGAATTTTAAATTCTCTACATTTTTATTATGTAAATTTTTGCGCTAAATACATATTAAAGCCGTAATCTTAAAAAAAACACTTTTTTTACGTAAAAACAGCCTCACCAAGAATTTCAGCAAACATGGCGCCTACCCTATCTTGTAGAGAATAAAAAATTGAGTAAACCAGGCGATTTAAAAAAAAAATTGTAGAACCAGTTTTTGAGAAAATCGCAAAAAAGTGAAAAATTACACGAATAAACTACTTCCGGTTGACCGATTTTGATGAAAATGTTCGTGTCGGGTTCAGTAGTGGTATGTAACTTAAGTTTCAAGTTTCAAGTTCGTACAATGTTCCGTTCTTGAGATATTTTGTATACACACACACACACACACACACACACACACACACAGACAAATCGCTAAAAACAATTTTTTTTGGGTTCAGGGGGTCTGAAAACGTATAGATCCGGTGAAAACTCTATTTGTTAAAATCGACATGAAACAATACTTTCCTTCCTATATATTCATATAGGCAAGAGAAAGTAAAAAAAATTCTCAATAAGATGTAAATGTGTATTGTTCGTTTGATTGTGAGAGATTACTTGATCTTCACGTTTCCGCCAATTAATGTGGTATTAATGTTGTATTAATGTGGTATTAATGTGGTTTGTATTGCAGCTACCCACACAGGATGCCTTGGGCCTATGTGGGTAATACTATTACACCCATATTTGGTATTAAGGTAATATAATCCATTAAGGGTAGATTAATTCAGTATGATTATGATTATGTAATAATATTTATGAATTATTCAATTATACATATCGGGTGGAATACATAAATGTTTAAAATGTTTGCGTTTATATACAGTAGGTGTTCGATTTACCGTGGTGAAGTGTGGTCGGTCACCAACCGCGACGTTACATGCGAACCTTTAACAAACGTGTGGCTGAATTTGTGTATTCATTATTTATGTTCAGTGATCGTATGTACTCAATTAGGTCATTAATTATAATATAAAATCCAGTCTTTCTAAGTTTGATCCTACTGTAAACAAATAATGACGTCACTGCGCATGCGCATTATAAAAAAAATCTGGTGTGAAACACTCACACAACTTTCTCTTGCCTATGCAAATAATTAACAATAAACCTAACAATAGTAATAAAATATTAGAAATAAACAAAAACCTAATCTCAATAAACATAACTTAATTTTAATCATATATGAATGACGCAAAATGAAAATCGATCTCAGTTTGGCTTAAAAATACGGAAAATCATTCTTTCACGCTAAACTACGCTCTATAGAGAAAAATGTTTTATTTAAAAGTTGTAGATCTTTTAATTTCCTATACATTTGATTAAGTACACTTTTGTTGTTAAATGCATACTAAGACCTAAATCTTAAAAAAATCGATTTTCACACGTTTTCGTGAGAAAAAAGGAAAATTGTTAATTACCGCTAAACTAAGCGTTATACAAAAAAATGTTTGAAATAAAAATTGTAGGATTTTAAATTCTCTACAACTTTTATTTTATACATTTTTGCGCTAAATGCATATTAAAGCCGTAATTAAAAAAAAAATAATTTCTTTACTTGAAAACAGCCTCATCAAGAATTTAAGCAAACATGGCGCCTACCCTATCTTGTAGAGCATAAGAAATTTTGTAAACCAGGCGATTTTTAAAAAAATCGTAGGACCAGTTTTTGAGAAAATCGAAAAAGGTGAAAAATTACACGAATAAACTACTACTTCCGGTTGACCGATTTTGATGAAAATGTTCGTATCGGGTCCGGTAGTGGTATGTAACTTAAGTTTCAAGTTTACGCAACACACACACACACAGACCAATCGCTAAAAACATGTTTTTTGGGTTCAGGGGGTCTGAAAACGTATAGATCCGGTGAAAACTCGATTTCGAAAAATCGACATGAAAACAATACTTTCCTTCCTATATATTTATATAGGCAAGAGACTGTAAAATTGTGTACACGCTGATTAAAAAGTAACAACAAAATACCTTCAAAAGTATTTAAATACAAAATAATTTGAAAAGTATTTTTATTATTGAAATTTTTAGGCCTACATCATATCATGACTGATGTTTTAAGTAATTTAAGTACTTATAATTAAAAATATAGTTATATTAATAGGAATACGACATCCATAAGTGGTGGACCCTAGCGTGCACCCTGTAGTAGCTGGCTTTGGTTTGTTGACAGTAGGAGCAAACTAAGGACGGCTGAATTGTAGTCATGTTATGTTATACTGAATAAAAACGGACGTATTATCAATAATCTTTTTTCCATTTAAAAACCCTTCAACTTTTACTTCAAAAATTATTTTCTACAGCACTTAGTTTAGCGTTGATTAGTGATTTTCTGTATTTTGGTCATCAAAATCAGTAAAAAATGGAATTTTTTAGATTGTTTCTTTCTCTTCCCTACATGAATATAAATAGGAAGGAAAGTAATGTTTTCATGTAGATTTTTCGAAATCGAGTTTTCACCGGATGTACAATTTTTCAAACCCCTGAACCCAAAAAAACATGTTTTTAGCGATTGGTCTGTATGTGTGTCCGTGGCATGCGCGCGCGCGCCTGTGTGTATGTATTTGAACAAAATATCTCAAGAACGGAATATCGTAAGAAATTAAAACTTGAAGCTTAAGTTATGTACCATAAGGGAAAACGACACAAACATTTTCATCAAAATCGGTCAACTGGAAATAGTAGTTTATTCGTATAATTTTTCACGTTTTTACGAATTTCTCAAATGCGACTACTACGATTTCTTTTTAAAAATCGCCTCATTTTTAGGACATTTTTTTGTGCTCTACAAGAAAGGATAGGCGCCATGTCTTCTGAAATTCTTGGGGAGGCCGTGATCTGGTAGAAAAAAAAGTTTTTTTTAAGGTTGCGACTTTAATATGCATTTAGGGTAAGAGTGTATATAACCAAAGTTGTAGAAAAATTAAAAAAAATTGAAAATGTTGTAGAGGAATTTAAAAACCTACAACGTTTATTCCAATCATTTCTTTGTATAACGCTTAGTTTAGCGGTAAATAGTGATTTTCTGTTTTTTTTTTAATAAAAATCTGTAAAAAATGAATTTTTTAAGATATCGTCCTTAGTAAGCATTTTACAACAAAAGTGTATATAATGAAATTTATAGGAAATTAAAATATTTACAGTTTTTATTTTAAGCATTTTCTCTACAGAGCTTTAGCGTGAAAGAGTGATTTTCCGTACTTTTAAGTCGAACAGAGGTTGATTTTTATTTTGCGTCTTTCACTCATGAATAAAGTAAGGTTATGTTTTTTGAGTTTAGTTTTTTGTTTATTTCTAATGTTTTATTACTAATTTTTTTTTGTCATCAGTCTCTCGACTGGTTTGATGCAGTTCTCCAACCTGTTCTATCTTGCGCAAGTCGTTTCATATCTACATACCTGTAACACTCTACATCTTTTGTAATTTGCTTTATATATTCTAATCTTTGCCTCCCTCTACAATTTACTCCCTCAATGTTACCCTCCATTATTGATAGCCCAATACCTGGATGTCTTAGGATATGCCCCACTAGCCTATCCCTTCTTTTGGTAAGATGCTTCCATATACTTCTTTTTTCATCCACTCGCCTAAGAACCTCTAAATTACTTATTTTGTCCACCCACCTAATCTTTAACATTTTCCTATAACACCACATTTCAAAAGCTTCTATCCTCTTCCGTTCTACAGCCCCTATCACCCACGTTTCACTTCCGTATAATGCTACACTCCAAACATAATGTTTTAAGAAATTTTTCCTAATCTGTAAATCAATGTTTGTAGTCAGTAAGCTGTTTTTCATTTCAAAGGCTTTTCTAGCTTGAGCAATTCTACTCTTGATATCACTCGTGCTTCTACCATCCTTTGTTATTTTACTCCCTAGATAGCAGAATTCCCCAACTTCCTGTATGTTTTCGTTGCCTACTTTTAAATTTCCCATCTCTTCTAAACCACTCTTGCTGCTGCACAACACTTTCGTTTTGTTCTTATTAATTTTCATGAAGTAATCCTTCCTCAAGATCTCATCCATTCCATTTAAGGCATCCTCTAGTTCATTCTTTGCCTCGGCTAATACTACTATATCATCGGCGAATCTCAACATTGTTATTGTTTCTCCTTGAATTTTTATTCCTACGTCAAATTTCTCCTTCACTTCATTTATAGCCTCTTCTATATACAAGTTAAAAATTAGTGGTTTATTACTATATTAGTTTATTACTAATATTAGGATTATTGTTTATTATTTGTATTGGCAAGAAAAATTTGTGAGAGTGTTTCACACCAGATTTTTATATGCCCTGTACATCATACTATAGTAAGCTGCCATTTTACGTTGATACAAGTGATAAGAGATGATTTCAATGATAATTAACAGTTAAGATGATTAAACACAGGTTATATGTTTTATTATTTACATTAGCAAGAGAAAGTCACGTTAGTGTAATCACCAGATTTTTTTTAATTAAAATTTTCTCCGACGTTTCTGGAAATTTACAAGAACTGTTTTGAATATTTTTTAAAAACAAGTAAAATATTTCCAAATTAAATCAAGGATGATCGTTTTTAAAATTTTATATTCAACCCCTTACAGGGCAGTACTACCGGGAAAATTATTAATGTCGTAAAATGTTAAATTTTGTTTTATAAGGGCTTGAATAATGTATTTCTAGTGCCAGAACAGTAAAATATTTCTTCTTTTCTTAATGTCAACCCCTGGTAAGTATACTTACCAAGGAACGTTTATTGAAATGGGAATCACATAATATTTAGTGGTAAGAATGCGTATTAAAACAACTTTTAATCCTATATAACAAAAAATCTGGTGTGAAACACTCACACAACTTTCTCTTGCCAATGCAAATAATTAATAATAAACCTAACATTATTAATAAAATATTAGAAATAAACTAAACACTAACCTCAACAAACATAACCTAATTTTAATCATGAGTGAAAGACGCAAAATGAAAATCAACCTCAGTTTGGCTTAAAAATACGGAAAATCACTCTTTCTCTCTAAACTAGGCTCTGTAGAGAAAAATGTTTTAAATGAAAGTTGTAGATCTTTTAATTTTATATAAATTTGATTATATACACTTTTATTATAAAATGCATACTAAGGCCGAAATCTTAAAAAAATCGATTTTTCTCACGTTTTCGTGAGAAAAAAAAACAGAAAATTGCTAATTACTGCTAAACTAAGCGTTATACAAAAAAATGTTTGAAATAAAAGTTGTAGGTTTTTAAATTCTCTACAACTTTTATTATATACATTTTTTCGCTAAATTGCATATTAAAGCCGTAATCTTAAAAAAACTTTGTTTTTACGTGAAAACAGCCTCACCCAGAATTTCAGCAAACATGACGCCTACCCTATCTTGTAGAGAATAAAAAATTGAGTAAATCAAGCGATTTAAAAAAAAATCGTAGGACCAGTTTTTGAGAAAATCGCAAAAAAGTGAAAAATTACACGAATAAACTACTACTTCCGGTTGACCGATTTTGATGAAAATGTTCGTGTCGGGTCCGGTAGTTGTATGTAACTTAAGTTTCAAGTTTAAACATCGTACGATGTTCCGTTCTTGAGATATTCTGTTCACACACACACACACACACACGCGCGCGCGCAGACACACACATACACACACACACACAGACACACACACACAGAACAATCGCTAAAAACATGTTTTTTTTGGTTCAGGGGGTCTGAAAACGTATAGATCCGGTGAAAACTCGATTTCGAAAAATCGACATGAAAACAATACTTTCCTTCCTATATATTTATATAGGCAAGAGAAAGTAAAAATGTGTAGAATAACTTATCTCAACTTTATATTAGCATGAATGATTGCTTTCCCGTAAAAAACTAGAATTTTCTAAGCACTGTATAAAAGTAACAAGAAAACAACATGGTAGCGTACGCTGGGTATGAATCCTTACCACATTCGTGCAACTCACAAAGCAAATGGTCGCTGCGCACTAATTTCGTAATGTGGATAGCCTACTTACCAAAGAACATCTTGTTGTTGTTTAGGTCAACAGCCGAAAGGCTGGTTTGAACCTCTAGAGGTTTTACTAAGTAAAAACGAGGAGTGAGGTGGTTTACTATTCCCTTCCTTACTGAGTTGAAAGAGTATGCTTATCAGCATGCCAGGCCCTCCGAAAAGCACCCACTTTTCACCCTGCAAATGACACCTTCACTTCATTCACCACAGGGTCTAGCTGTATAGTGAAATTCATTACTCTCAGAGGAGGTAAATCTAACTAGTGTCTTATACACCTCTACCTCTTCTGTTCTTAAATGATTCAGTCATATAAGTGGCTGATTATGTGATAAAAAACAGAACAATTTTTTGTAGCCCTGGAACCAACAGATCGAGTGCAATTAATTTAACATTCCACCTACCCGTTATGGGCATAAAGAACATCTATAAAACCATAAAATTCCAATAAGGTTCAACTGCATAGCTTATTCATTAATAAAATCTGGTGTGAAACACTCACACAACTTTCTCTTGCCAATGCAAATAATTAATAATAAACCTAACATTATTAATAAAATATTAGAAATAAACAAAAACTAACCTCAAAAACATAACCTTATTTTAATCATGAGTGATTGATGCAAAATGACAATCGAACTAAGTTTGGCTTACAAATACGGAAAATCACGCTTTCACGCTAAACTAGGCTCTGTAGAGGAAAATGCTCTAAACAAAAGTTGTAGATCTTTTAATTTTCTATAAATTTAATTATATACACTTTTGTCGTAAAATGCATACTAAGACCGAAATGTTAAAAAAATCGATTTTTCTCACGTTTTCGTGAGATAAAAAAACAGAAAATTGCAAATTATCGCTAAACTAAGCGTTATACAAAACAATGTTTGAAATAAAAGTTGTAGAATTTTACATTTTCTACAACTTTTATTATATAACGTTTTGCGCTAAAATGCATATTAAAGCCGCAATCTTAAAAAGAAAATGTTTTTACGTAAAAACAGCCTCAAGCAGAATTTCAGCAAACATGGCGCCTACCTTATATTGTAGAGCATAAAAAATGTAGTAAACCAGGCGATTTTAAAAAAAATCGTAGGACTAGTTTTTGAGAAAATCGCAAAAAAGTGAAAAATTATACGAATAAACTACTACTTCCGGTTGACCGATTTTGATGAAAATGTTCGTGTCGGGTCCGGTAGTGATATGTAACTTAAGTTTCAAGTTTCAAGTTCGTACGATGTTCCGTTCTTGAGATATTCTGTTCACATACACACACACACACACACACACACACACACACACACACACACACACACACACACAGACACGCACACAGACCAATCGCTAAAAACAAGTTTTTTGGGTTCAGGGGGTCTGAAAACGTATAGATCCGGTGAAAACTCGATTTCGAAAAATCGACATGAAAACAATACTTTCCTTCCTATACAGGGTGATTCATGAAGTTCTCCCCCCACTTCTACAGCACATTGTACTAGTAAAAATAATGAAAAAATGTTATATAAACATAGGTCCGAAAACGCTTCGTTAGCGAGTTACAGCTAGCGAAAGATTTCGCCTGAATTCCTGGGCAAAGAGTAAAATAAAGCCATACTGAACTTTTGGAAAGGTTAATTAAGTAAGAAATGTCGTGGATTCTTATGTAATTTTACCTGATAAAGCTAATAAAATAGGTTTCAGAACTGTACCTGTAGTAGTTTTTGAGGGATTCACGGTTAAATGCAAAAAATTGGGGCACGAAACAATGTTTTTTTAAGTTTCATGTACAATAACTTTGTTAAATTGGTAATAAATACATAAAATCAACAAACATTAATTGTAGAGAATTTAATTCTGAGAAAATTGATATAATCAAAGTCTAAAATAAAACAGAAATAAGTATCAAAAAATCGATTTTATTCAGTATAATACATTACTATCTGTAAAGAAATACCGTACGGTATTTAGTTAAAATAAAACAAAAACAAAATGTTTGTTCCTTTATGATGAGATAAATTGAGAAAACAAGATGAACTGTTAAATAAATTTGTTTGTAAATAAAAATATCATGTTTTATTACGTTGTATTTTTTTTTTAAATAAAAATTTACATTAAATGTTCGAAAATAAATGAAGCAAACATTTTCCAATTATTGTTTACTAATAATCGAAATGCAGTTTTTTGTTTTATTAATTTCTAAGTTGGTAACGCACGAATAACAGCTGATCAACAATGGTATTCTGTACTGTTACGTTAGAACTGTGTATTAGTGGTGTTTTGCAAGCTACAGCAGGAGATCGGGTTCTGTGAATCGTGTTATTAAATGCAATTTTTTTGTGAGTTATAATTCGATTGTTTATTCAGCGAAAAAATGCCTTACTTATTTACATCAGAGGAATACGCTGATATGGTTTTTATTTTGGGTTACTGTAATGGTAATGCTAGAGCTGCTGTAGTAGAATATGAACTACGTTACCCTAATAGGAGGATTCCAGATACCAAAACAATTTCAGGAACTTTTCGTACTCTTCGGGAAACAGGATCACTACCAAGTACTAGAACCAATTATGAACGAGCTGTCCAACTTGATGATGATATTGTTATTAATGCTGTTCATCGCAGTCCAGGTGTAAGTACACGACGTATTTCTAGGCGGATAGGAGTTTCGCAGTCAACGGTGTGGAGGTCACTAAATCGAAAC
Source organism: Catonia carolina (assembly GCA_035578175.1). NCBI lineage: Eukaryota > Metazoa > Arthropoda > Insecta > Hemiptera > Achilidae > Catonia > Catonia carolina. The sequence goes on along the minus strand of JAQMRL010000008.1, from coordinate 5,096,818 downwards.
AAATTTTATCCGTTTCATAAACAAAAGGTTCAACATCTACAGCCAGGGGATGGTCCGCTTCGCTTGGAGTTTTGCAACTTTTTGAATATTAATAATCAACTCTACAAGCGTATTTTGTTTACGGATGAGGCACAATTCACTCGGGATGGTGTCAATAACTTGCACAATGAACACTCATGGGCAGAAGAAAATCCACATGAGGTAGTGGAACAGAACTTTCAACACCGATTTAGCGTCAATGTCTGGTGTGGCCTTTTGCACAATCGGCTGATTGGACCTTTCATATTACCTGGACGCCTAAATGCTGAGTTGTATTTGCATTTCCTTCAAGAAGAGTTGCCGCAGCTGTTAGAGAATGTTCCTTTACGTCTCAGACAAAATTTGTACTTCCAGCATGACGGAGCACCTCCCCACTTTTCACGTGCCGTTTCTGCTTATTTAAATCATCAATTTCCTGGACACTGGATTGGTCGTGGAGGGCCTCACCCTTGGCCACCAAGATCCCCAGATCTATCTCCATTGGATTATTGCATCTGGGGATGGATGAAAGACATTGTATACAAGACAAAAGTGAATTCTCGTGATGAATTAATTGCCCGTATTATGGATTCGGCTGTGCAGATACAGGGAAGCCCTGAAAAATTAAGAAACGCAACAAAAGCAATACACAAACGTGCTGCAAAATGTATTGATAATGATGGCCTCATTTTCGAACATCTATTATAAAAAGGTGCGTACGGTTGGCCCAACCTGATTAATTTTGCTTAAAACTAGTAATGTATTATACTGAATAAAATCGATTTTTTGATACTTATTTCTGTTTTATTTTAGACTTTGATTATATCAATTTTCTCAGAATTAAATTCTCTACAATTAATGTTTGTTGATTTTATGTATTTATTACCAATTTAACAAAGTTATTGTACATGAAACTTAAAAAAACATTGTTTCGTGCCCCAATTTTTTGCATTTAACCGTGAATCCCTCAAAAACTACTACAGGTACAGTTCTGAAACCTATTTTATTAGCTTTATCAGGTAAAATTACATAAGAATCCACGACATTTCTTACTTAATTAACCTTTCCAAAAGTTCAGTATGGCTTTATTTTACTCTTTGCCCAGGAATTCAGGCGAAATCTTTCGCTAGCTGTAACTCGCTAACGAAGCGTTTTCGGACCTATGTTTATATAACATTTTTTCATTATTTTTACTAGTACAATGTGCTGTAGAAGTGGGGGGAGAACTTCATGAATTACCCTGTATATTCATATAGGCAAGAGAAAGTAAAAATCGACCTTATTGCCGGTGGTAAGTATACTTACCAAAGACCTATAAAGGGTTAAGGTGCTTTTGTAATGTTTATTCAACGTTGTCATATTTATGCATATTTTTGTGAAAAACCAATAACGTGAACAAAAATGAATTAATGCATTACGTTATAAAGTAGATCTACTATTTAGAATTCAGAAAAAATATGTAAAAAAATTTTAAGGGAAACTTTTTTGTAAGTTACTATAAAAGAACAGATGTATCATCATTATTTATCAATTAGGTAAAATCTAAACTAAACTTGAGAAGGAATTTCTAAAAAGAAATTTTGATTTATTCACCTTAAACCACACCTTTTAAACAAAAATCTGGTTTGAAACACTCACACAATATTCTCTTGCCAATGCAAATAATGAACAATATAACCAAACATTATTAATAAAACATTAGAAATAAACAAAAAAATTAACCTCAAAAAACAAAATCTTATTTTAATCATGAGTGAAAAACGTAAAGTGAAAATCAACCTCAGTTTAGCTTAAAAATACGGAAAATCACTCTTTCACGCTAAACTAGGCTCTGTAGAGAAAAATGCTATAAATAAAAGTAGTAGATCTTCTTATTTCCTATAAATTTGTTTATACTGTCCGCGCGGACAGTCCGCGTTCTGTTTGACAAGACCTTAAGAGGTATTTCCTGGTTAAAACAAATTTCAGAATGTAGTACTACGCGTTAACGAGAATCAACTATTTCAAGCAGTAGTGGATAAAGTTCTTCTTCTTCTTCTTCCTCTTCTTCTTCTTCTTCTTCTTTTTCTTCTTCTTCTTCCTCTTCTTCTTCTTCTTCCTCTTCTTCTTCTTCTTCTTCTTCTTCTTCTTCTTCCTCCTCTTCTTCTTCTTCTTCTTCTTCTTCTTCTTCTTCTTCCTCTTCTTCTTCTTCTTCATCTTCTTCTTCCTCCTCTTCTTCTTCTTCTTCTTCATCTTCTTCTTCCTCTTCTTCTTCTTCTTCTTCTTCTTCGTTTTCTTTCTCTGCCTTTCAAGGATGAGGCATCTCTGCCTGTTCCGAATCTCTCAAATCCGTCCATCTCTTTCTCGGCCGTCCTCGTTCTCTCTTTCCCTCCGGTTTATAGCTTAGTACTTGCTTAGTTATCCTATCCTATTCTGTTCACATGCTCCAATCACTGCATTCTGTTCTAAGATGGAAAACGTTCTGATTGTTAATATGGTGACCAACATCCGGAACGGATACCAACCTAACGAAGAAAAAGATACCACATCTGTCTATTGCTTATAATTTCGATTTTCAGAATTATAGCTTTTCGGGAAGGTATGGAAATAATATCTATAATAGGCAATAATTTCTAAATTAAGAAGCAATGTTTGCTTGTACGAGGCAACCTCGGAAAGTACCTGGTTTGAACCTCTAGAGGCTTTACTAAGTAAACGAGGAGAGATGTCGTTTACCATTGTCTTTCTCAATGAGTGGAAAAGTATGCTTATCAGCATGCCAGGCCCTCTGAAAAGCATCAACTCTCCATCCTGCAAATGACACCTTCATTTCATTCACCACAGGGTCTGGCTGTATAATGAAATTCATTACTCTGAGAGGAGATAACTGTGACAAGTGTCTATTACACCTCTACCTCTTCTATTGTTAAATGCTTCAGTTATATAATTGGCTGACCATGTGATAAGAAAATTATAACTATTTTTTATAGCCCTGAAACCAACAGATCGAGTGCAATTAATATAACACTCCACCTGCCTTTTATGGGTAAAATATGAAGGTAGTGAACAGAAAAATACCTAGTTACATGGTATTACAGATTCACAAAGATAAATTTCCACTATTTTGAATATAAGTTGGACTCTTTTAGTGACGTCATTGCATTGTATGGAGATGAAAGCTACAGGCCAAGGAGATAAGAAGTGGTTGGTAAAATTGTATGATACGATGTTCATACTATATAAGAAAGACGGTTGAAATATTTGCATGTCTACAATTCAGTGCGTCCGTTTCTTTCCATGAAGTATTCAAATGAAATTCTTTTATATACGTGTACTGCAAGGTGGAGGCCTATTAGGCATTGTGTAGCTGAACTGGTATCCGCATCATCTGACGTATGTCGCTCTTGCCATTTAACTGCGTTTCACAGTTATTTATTCAGTTATTACTTTCTTCCTCTCTTCCTCTCTCGCTCTACCCACTTTCTCTCTGTCTGTCTACCCTCTAGGATGGAGTTAAAAAAAAATCTGGTGTGAAACATTTACACAACTTTCTCTTGCCAATGCAAATAATGCTCAAAATAAAAGTTGTAGATCTTTTAATTTCCTATAAATTAATTAAATGTACTTTTTACTTTCTCTTGCCTATATGAATATATAGGAAGGAAAGTATTGTTTTCATGTCGATTTTTCGAAATCGAGTTTTCACCGGATCTATACGTTTTCAGACCCCCTGAACCCAAAAAACATGTTTTTAGCGATTGGTCTGTGTGTGTGTGTGTGTGTGTGTGCGCGCGCGCGCGCGCGTGTGTGAGTGAGTGAGTGTGTGTGTGTGTGTGTGTGTGTGTGTGTGTGTGTGTGTGTGTGTGTGTACAAAATATCTCAAGAACGGAACATCGTACGAACTTGAAACTTGAAACTTAATAGTTACATATCACTACCGGACCCGACACGAACATTTTCATCAAAATCGGTCAAACGGAAGTAGTAGTTTATTCGTGTCATTTTTCACTTTTTTGCGATTTTCTCAAAAACTGGTCCTACGATTTTTTAAAAAATCGCCTGGTTTACTCATTATTTTATTCTCTACAAGAAAGGGTAGGCGTCATGTTTGCTGAAATTCTTGGTGAGGCTGTTTTCACGTAAAAACATAGTTTTTTTAAGATTACGGCTTTAATATGCAATTTAGCGCAAAAATGTATATAATAAAAGTTGTAGAGAATTTTAAAACCTACAACTTTTACTTCAAAAATTTTTTGTATAACGCTTAGTTTAGCAGTAATTAGCGAATTTCTGATTTTTTTCTCACAAAAACGTGTGAAAAATAAATTTTTTTAAGATTTCGGCCTTAGAATGCATTTTACGACATAAGTGTATATAATCAATTTTATAGGAAATAAAAAGATCTTATTTAAAGTATTTTTCTCTACAGAGTCTAGTTTAGCGTGAAAGAGTGATTTTCCGTATTTTTAAGCCAAACTGAGTTCGATTTTCATTTTGCGTCTTTCACTCATGATTAAAATATGCCAATGCCGGCCGCATTGGCGAAGTTGGTAACGTGCTCGCCTCTCATCATGCGGTCTTGGGTTCGAATCCCATTCAGGCAAGGCATTTTTTCATACGTTACAAAAAATCATTTCATCATTCACCGTTTGCATTAGCAGTAATTGCAGAACAGTCGGACGTTAAACAAAAAAAAAAAAAAAGATTAAAATAAGGTTATGTTTATTGAGGTTAGTTTTTTATTTATTTCTAATGTTTTATTACTACTGTTAGTTTTATTGTTAATTATTTGCACTGGCAAGAGAAAGTTGTGTGAGTGTTTCACACCAGATTTTTTGTCGTCAAATGCTGACATCAAAAATCTAATCTAAGGTCGAAATCTTAAAAAAATAGATTTTTTACACATTTCCATGAAAAAAACAGAAAATTGCTAATTGCAGCTAAACTAAGCGTTATACAAAAAAATATTTAAAATAAAAGTTGTAAAATTTTAAATTTTCTACAACTTTTACTATAATACATTTTTGCGTTAAAATGCATATTAAAGCCGCAGTCTTAAAAAAACCATTTTTTATGAGTAAACAGCCTTTACAAGAATTTCAGCAGATATGGCACCTACCCTATCTTGTAAAGCATAAAAAATGTAGTAAATGAGGTGATTTTAAAAAAAATCGTAGGAGCCGTTTTTGAGAAAATTGCAATAAAGTGAAAAATTACACGAATAAGCTTCTACTTCCGGTTGACCGATTTTGATGAAAATGTTCCGGGTCGAGTCCTCTAGTGAGTGGTACCTAACTTAAATTTCAAGTTTCAACTTTTTACGATGTTCCGTTCTTGAGATATTCTGTTCACACACAGACCAATCGCTAAACACATGCTTTTTGGGTTTAGGGGGTCCTAAAAATTCAGGGGGTCCTGAGTTTAGATTTAAAACCTCTAAAAACTTAAAGAGTTTAAATTTAAAACCCCTAAAAACTTTAGGGGGGTCCTAACTTAAATTTAAAGTTTCAACTTTGTACGATGTTCCGTTCTTGAGATATTCTGTTCACACACAGACCAATCGCTAAAAACATGCTTTTTGGGTTCAGGGGGTCTGGTTCAGTGTTTAGGGGGTCCTAAACCCACGGAGTTGGTCTAGGGGTAACGTCGTCGCCACTAGTCAGCTGTTTAACAGCTGATCTTCGGAGACGAAGGTCCCTGGTTCAAATCCTAGTGAGGGTAGTTACTTTTATACGGATTTGAATACTAGACAGTGGTTTCCGGTGTACTTTGATAGTTGGGGTTCAATTAACCATACTCTCTCAGGAGTGGTCGACCTGGGTGTGTACAAGACTACACCTCATTTACACGTCATACACATCATCCTCATCTCATTGGGTCATGGGGTTGCTTATTGTTCTCAATTGAACAGATTGCAACGTACACATATTAGGAATTAAAAAAAAATGGGGTCTGAAAACGTGTAGATCCGGTGAAAACTCGATTTCAAAAATTCGACATGAAAACATTACCTACTTTCGTTTCTACATATTCATATAGGCAAGAGAAAGTAAAAATAGCAAAAAAGTGAAAAATTATTTAGTTATATTTTAATAGATTGCCAATAAAAGCCAGGTGAAGTTTTCAATTATTTGCACTCAATCAGTCAGTTCAAGGGCTACAAAAAATAGTTCTGTTTCTTATCACATGGTCACCCAATTAAATGACTAAAGTATTTAAAAACAGAAAAGGCAGATGTGTAAAAGACATTAATTAGATTTTATTTCCTCTGAGAGTAATTTCCGCTGTGGTGAATGAAGTGTAGGTGTCATTTGCAGGGTGGAAAGTGGATACTTTTCAGAGGGCATGCTGATGAGCATGCTTTTCATCTCAGTGAGAAAGGCATCAGTAAACCACCTCACTCCACGTATTACTGAGTAAAACTTCTAGAGGTTCAAACGAGCCCTTCGGCTGATGACCTAAACAACATTTGAATGGAATAAGTTTAAGCAGTTGTTACTTTTTGTGTAAATAATTTATTTGTTAGATGTTTATTGTGGGGAGTTCTTTATGCCCGACGTATTTGTTTTGAAGTTTGACGAAGTTCGTTTAAGTACTGAAATATATTTCGTATGAAATAGCTAAGGGCTTGTATACCCTTGGCAGTTGTGTAGTTAAGTTAGAATTTTAACGGATGAAGCGTAAGAGGATATAATTTAAACGGAATTAACTTAATCGGATTTTCCGGCTGCTGTAAATTTCTTTGCGGGGTGTTTTTATTTTTTAACCCCTAACGTAAAAAGTAGAATGTTGTAAGTCTAATTTGTATGTTTGTCTGTGGCATCGTATTTCCCAAACGGATCAACCGAATTTCATTTAGTTTTTACTTTCTCTTGCCTATATCAATATACGATAGGGAGGAAAGTATTGTGACAATATCGAAAAAAACATGGTTCGCATAATTTATAGAATCTCATTCATGAAAATAGTAAAGACAGGATAATAGAGTGAAATAGTAACAATAAGTGACAATAGGACAATAAAAGTATGCCTATTCATGAAAGTTGTTTGAAATAACTGCGCTATTGTGTAGGATATAAGGTCGGGTATTGTTGTACAACTATTTATGAAAGGGACCCGTAACAACTTTTATTCTATTTACAATAAGACCTATTGTTGACTTGTTTACAATAGATTTTTCTAGCACTCATTTATAAAGGGTTATTTTTTTGTACTTTATTATTTGCATGGAGTCTCTCTGCTTTGCTAGAATGATCTTTGTGAATGAGTATATAAGAGACCCCCGAGCGCGGTCGAGTTAGTATTCGTTTGATCTTTGATGAGTGACTACGGGCGTAGTGCAGGCGCGTTCCGAGCATTGTATTGGTCAACGATTGTTATACTGTCTTTGTTTGTGTGTGTATTGTGTAAAGTCTTTGTGTAGGTGTATTAAATTCAGTTTTTGTATATTCAGTTTCATTTCGTATGTGATTCTATAAAATTGATTGTAAGTAGTGCTAAGTAAATTATTAAGTTATTTATTGTTTATTATTTATTTTAAGTAAATTATTAAGTTATTTATTGTTTATTATTTATTTTAAGTAAATTATTAAGTTATTTATTGTTTATTATTTATTTTAAGTAAATTATTAAGTTATTTATTGTTTATTATTTTATTTTAAGTAAATTATTAAGTTATTTATTGTTTATTATTTATTTTAAGTAAATTATTAAGTTGTTTATTGTATTACTTTATTATAGTTAGTTTTTTATTTATTTTGTAAATCGTTTAGTGTAATAAATATTTGTAATAAAATTGTAAACTTTAGTGTATTAATTATTTAATAACCTAGATCCCGAAACGGACCTTTGCGATAAGTGTCACCGTATTGTTTTCACATCGATTTTAGGAAATTGAGTTTTTACCGGATATACACGTTTTCAGACCCTCTGATTCCAAAAAATCATGTTTTAGCGATTGGTCTGTGTGTTAATAAAATATCTCAAGAACGGAACATTGTACGAAGTTTAAACTTGGAACTTGGAAATTTATTTACCACTAGAGGACTCGACATGAACATTTTCATCAAAATTGGTCAACCGGAAGTAGTAGTTTATTCGTGTAATTTTTCACTTTTTGCGATTTTCTCAAAAACGACTCCCTACGATTAGTTAAAAAATCACCTCATTTATAATATCATAATAACTATGTACTGAGTTAATATAGATATATATTTTTTTAATTCCTAATATGTGTACATTGCAATCTGTTCAATTCTGAACAATAAGCAACCCCATGACCCAATGAAATGAGGATGATGTGTATGACGTGTAAATCAGGTGTAGTCTTGCACACACTCACAGAGTATGGTTAATTGAACCCCAACCATCAAAGTACACCGGTAGCCACTGTCTAGCATTCAAATCCGTATAAAAGTAACTACCTTTACTAGGATTTGAACTCAGCTCAAAATCAGCTGTTAAACAGCTGATTTTGGCGACGACTTTACCTCTAGACCAACCCGGTGGGTTAAGAGTTAATATTACAGTAAAATAATGGAATTAATTATTTATTTTCCACTTAAATGGGCAAAAAATTATGATTTTCAAAGGAGGTAATTCAAACAAAGTTTTATCATTCTAACAATATAAATTATGATGCTACTTAGTGGGTGTAGAATAGCCTGAAAAGTAACCACAAAATACTTAGACGGGATAAGTTTTTGAGAAAATGTTTCTTACATTAACATTACGGAGATAGTCATTCCAGGTCTACTGAGTTAAGCAGTAGTAGGAAAAAATTATTGGTAAGTGATGAATTTATCATTGTGTTTGATTTTTTTATTTTTTATTTTGTGTGATATTTGATTTAATGATAAGATATGGGTTCATGACAAGCCTACTGAAGTAAGCAGTAGCAAAAACAATTTTTTGGTGGTAAGTGATGAATTTAACAGTTTTATCTTGAGATGTCCTGTACTCCCTTTTGGAATCTCCTGGATGCAAGGAGGAGAAAAAAGGTACCCTTAACTAACAACTGAAAATAAACGGATGTGATCGTGTTGTTATTTTTTTTAATCCCTAATAGTGTACGTTGCAATCTGTTCAATTGAGAACAATAAGCAACCCCATGACCCAATGAGATGAGGATGATATGTATGACGTGTAAATGAGGTGTAGTCTTGAACAGACTCAGGTCGACCATTCATAAAAGAGTATGGTTAATTGAACCCCAACCATCAAAGTACACCGGTAACCACAGTCTAGCATTCAAATCCGTATAAAAGTAACTACATTTACTGGGATTTGAACCAGAAACCTTCGTCTCTAGAAATCAGCTGTTAAACAGCTGATTTTGGCGACGACTTTACCTCTAGACCAACCCGGTGGGTTGTGTGTTGTTATTAGAGAAGAAAAACAAATAAGTCGTTGGTCATTATTCGGCGCATCTGATTTACAACCCTTCGTTAATTGGGGATGACGTGGTTCGGTGATTAGTGTGTCGTATCTACACGCACTACTACAGATGCAGTTTGTTTATTCTACATATCTCTCTTACGATGAATAGAGTATAGACGAAGTTTCCGTGGTTCCAATCCTAGTAAAAGTTACTTTTATACCGATTTAAATACGAGAAATTGGTTTCCAGTGGACATCGATAATTTGGGTTTAACTGAGAATTCTCTTTAATTTTTCATCATTCTTCCATATAATTCAATCATTTGCTCATATAATTTGTTTAAATCAGTTCCAAAGTTAAGAGGAATAAGGTATAGAATTGCGTGCGAGATAGTAACAATGAACATGATGAGTATTTAGGAGGCAGTGATGTAGTCTTTTAAAGGTTTCAGTTGTATTGTGTGTATGTGTGTGTGTGTATGTGTGTGTGTAGTGTAAGGAGTGTTTCAGTATCAGTAAAGCAGTGGTGTACAGTATAATGGAAACAATACGGGACGGTGTCTCTGTAGGAACGACACGCCAGTGCACGTTGCCGATAATGCATACCTGATAGTATGTATCAGCACAGTTTGAGTGGAAACAAACACGAGTGGAAGTGGAAGTGGAAGGCAGCCGAGACTGATTAAAAATTAACAACAAAATACTTTCAAAAGTATTTAAATACAAAGTACTTTCAAAAGTATTTTTCTAAATGAAATTGTTAGGCCTACATCATATCATGACTGATGTTTTAAGTACTTTAAGTACTTATAATTTAAAAAATAGTTAAGTTAATAGGAATACGACATCCGTAAAGTCGTGGACTCTAGCGTGCACCTTGTAGTAGGTGGCTTTTGTTTGTTGACAGTAGGAGCAAACTAACAACGGCTGGACTGTAGTTTGGATATTACCCTTGACTTCTCTTCTTTGAGTGCCTATCCGCTACGGATGTGGGCGACCATCATGGCTATTTTGACTTTATCCGCTGCCAATCGGAACAATTGCATGGAGCTCCTCCTACCAAGCCAGGTTCGCATCGCAAGTTCCCAAGCCAGGATATTCTTCTCCTATTGGGCTTCCTCTTGCTATCTATCTTTCCCTGCAGGATGCGTTGTAACAGTTCATAACGTTGCGAATCCTCATGATATGACCCAAATATTGCAGCTTCCTTGCTTTCACAATATTAACAAGTTCTTTGGTTTTCTTCATTCTTTGCAGAACTTCAACGTTGGTCACTTTATGGGTCCATGGTATTTTCAGAATCCTTCTGTAGAGCCAGAGTTCGAAGGCTTCTAGTCGGTTGGTCGTTTCTTTTGTTAGAGTCCAGGACTCCACTCCATACAGCAAGACAGAAAAAACATAGCACCTCAGAAGTCTCAGTTTGGTCCCCAAAGTAAGATCATGACTTTTGAAAGCCGCACTCATAGAGCTAAAGATGTTCCTAGCCCTACCAATGCGACTCTTGATCTCCTGTGAGTTATCCCATGCCTCATTAATGACTGTTCCGAGGTATTCGTACTTAGAGACTCTTACAATTCTTTCTTGATTTATATACAGGTTAGCACCCCTAATTTGTTTTTTGCTAACTACCATGAATTCAGTTTTGGAGGTGTTTATGTCAAGTCCATATATGCTGCTTGTTTCCTGGATTTTGTTCATGAGCGTCTGCAGTCCTTCTATTGAATTCGCAAAAACAATTGTATCATCCGCATACCGCAGGTTGTTAAGCCTGAGTCCATTAACTAAAATACCCTCCTCTAAGTTTTGTAGAGCCTCTCGAAAGATGTGTTCGGAGTAACCTGTCTAACCCCTCGCAGGATTTCCACTTCATCTGTATGCTCGCCATCAACCCTCAATATGGCCGTTTGATTTCAATACAGATTTGATATTATTTTGAGATCTCTCCCATCGATTCCTGTCTGTTTCAATATTTCAATCATTTTCCCATGTTTGACACGGTTTCCCTTGACTACTACAAACATAATACAAGTAAAACATTACTACTACTAACGCAATCTCTCACAGTAGTAGTGACGTAATGCATACCTCTCAGCTGCACAAAGCTTGAGAACGGCCAGTACAGATGCAGTTTGTTTATTCTACATATCTCTCTTACGATGAATAGAGTATAGACGAAGTTTCCGTGGTTCCAATCCTAGTAAAAGTTACTTTTATACCGATTTAAATACGAGAAATTGGTTTCCAGTGGACATCAATAATTTGGGTTTAATTGAGAACTCTCTTTAATTCTTCATCATTCTTCCATATAATTCAATCATTTGCTCATGTAATTTGTTTAAATCAGTTCCAAAGTTAAGAGGAATAAGGTATAGAATTGCGTGCGAGATAGTAACAATAAACATGATGAGTATTTAGGAGGCAGTGATGTAGTCTTTTAAAGGTTTCAGTTGTATTGTGTGTATGTGTGTGTGTAGTGGAAGGAGTGTTTCAGTATCAGTAAAGCAGTGGTGTACAGTATAATAGAAACAATACGGGACGGTGTCTCTGTAGGAACGACACGCCAGTGCACGTTGCCGATAATAGTATGTATCAGCACAGTTTGAGTGGAAACAAACACGAGTGGAAGTGGAAGTGGAAGGCAGCCGAGACTGAAAGAGATTCGGTCTAAGTGGAACGAGGAAGACCGGTCGGTTAGAGCGGGGGGGATTTTAATCATCGATCGTTACCATGGAAACGGCGACGATACCATTGTCGCGCGCTACTGGCCACCCCCACCCCGCCTATTACGCTCCACCGTTCTTCCGGGCCAAAATGGTCCGTCCCAAAAACTATACACAATGATTATGAATGTCAACGCTGTACATTTCTTACTCACCGATCCACCCTCCCCCTTCCGCTACCACCCCCTCGACGCCCACCAACCAAATAATCTTCTTACTCTACTCCATAATTAAAATCCTCTTTAAAATAAAACTAAATGAACAAAATATGATTCTTAGACTTCTATAATAAACCTACTAATATTTTTTTTGTTTCTTTCATCTCAGCATTTATTTATTATATAAAATTAATAAATTAATAATTTAATTTTAATAATAATTAAAAATCTGGTGTGAAACACTCACACAATTTTCTCTTGCCAATTCAAATAATGACCAATATAACCTAACATTAGTAATATATAAAAAACTGAACTCAAAAAACATAACCTTACTTTAATCATGAGTGAAATACGCAAAATTAAAATCAACCTCAGTTTGGCTTAAAAATACGGAAAATCACTCTTTCACGCTAAACTAGGCTCTGTAGAGAAAAATGCTCTAAATAAAAGTTGTAGATGTTTTAATTTTCTATAAATTTGATTGAATTAACTTTTGTCGTAAAATGCATACTAAGGCTGAAATCTTAAAAAAATCTATTTTTCACACGTTTTCGTAAGAAAAATCGAAAATCGCTAATTACCGCTAAACTAAGCCTTATACAAAAAAATGTTTTTAATAAAAGTTGTAGAATTTTAAATTATCTACAACTTTAACTATTTCATTTTTGCGCTAAAATGCATATTAAAGCCATAATCTTAAAAAAACAACGGTTTTACGTGAAAACATCTTGACCAAGAATTTCAGCTAACATGGCGCCTCCCCTATCTTGTAATATGATTCTTAGACTTCAATAATAAACCTACTAATATTTTTTTTGTTTCTTTCATCTCAGTCAAACATTTTATTTACTATACAGTCCTAGGCATACCGTTCTCAATTTATTAATAAAAAAATTGGAATTACTTTTTTCAGGAATCTTGAAGAATTACAGTAAATTTTAATTGTATTTTATATTTACTATCTCTTACCCTAACTTATACTTTTAGTATAAAATGTACTAAATTTAGAATAATAAATTTAGGCAATTTTTCATTTACAACGCTAATACGTCAGGTTTTTTATACATCTTTAAAATAAAACTAAATGAACAAAATATTATTCTTAGACGTCAATAATAAACCTACTAATATTGTTTTTTGTTTCTTTCATCTCAGCCAAACATTTTATTTACTATACAGTCCTAGGCATAGACCTACTCTTCTCAATTTATGAATAAAAAAATTGAAATTACTTTTTTTTCAGGAATCTTGAAGAATTACAGTAAAATGTAATTGTATTTCATATTTACTTTCTCTTTACCTTTAGTATGAAATGTACTAAATTTAGAGTAATAAATTCAGGAACTTTTTCGTTTACAACGCTAATACGTCAGTTTTTTTATACATTTAAAAATTTGTAACCAGTACCAAATAACGTGAAATTGATCAGCGGTAATTTTGACGTAAAATTCATTAAAATACATTTGACCAATTTTGTGATATTTGACTAAACTTGAGTGTATATCATTTTGAGACTTCAGTAATAACCTACTAATATATTTTTTTTGTTTCTTTCATCTCAGTCAAACATTTTATTTACTATACAGTCCTGGCATAATCTTCTCAATTTATGAATAAAAAAATTGGAATTACTTTTTTCAGGAATCTTGAAGAATTACAGTAAATTTTAATTGTATTTTATATTTACTTTCTCTTACCCTATACTTTTAGTATGAAATGTACTAAATTTAGAATAATAAATTCAGGAACTTTTTCGTTTACAACGCTAATACGTCAGTTTTTTACGCATTTAAAAGTTTGTAGCCAGTACCACATAACGTGAAATTGATTAGCGGTAATTTTGACGTATCATTCATTAAAATACGTTTGACCAATTTTGTGATATTTGACTGTAAACTCTTGTATATATCATTTTTAATTCGACAGAAGGTGGAGAAAGATTTATTTTTCATACCGAAATATTGATATCGAATTATGATATACTGCACTGTCAAAGCAGTAGAGTATTAACTCAAAATATTTTTTTTTGTTTTTATTTGCTAAATTACAACCATGAGTTTGTTGTAATAACTTTTAATAATGTATAACTAAAATTAATAATAATAAAAATAAAATGTTAACTTAAGTCTACTATATTGAATGGTTTTTGCAAGCAAGTATTTTTACTCTTAGAAACTTCTTCTTCGTTTTTCTCTAAACCTGATTTTCGAGTTAATACATTAGTCCAGTACTGCACTGACAGTGCGCATTTTCTTGTCTCTTTTTTAAACAGAATAAATAAATTTGTGTTTTTCTGCGACTCTTTTCGCAGATAAACTTCATTAAAAATAGAATATTTGAAAAATATATTAAAAATATCTGGTGTGAAACACTCACACAACTTTCTCTTGCCAATACAAATAATGAACAATATAACCTAACATTAGTTGTAATATATTAGAAGAAATAAATAAAACAACTAACCTCAAAAAATATAACCTTATTTTAATCATGACTGAATAATGCAAAATGAAAACCAACCTTAGTTAGGCTTAATATGGAAAATCACTCTTTGACGCTAAACTAGGCTCTATAGAGAAAATGCTTAAAATAAAAGTTGTAGATCTTTTAATTTTCTTTAAATTTGATTATATACACTTATGTTGTTAAATAAATACTAAGTTCGAAATTAATTTTTTACAGATTTTCAAAAAAACAAAAAATCACTAATTTCCGCTAAACGTAGTGTACAAAAGAAATAGATGCAAAGATGTAAATAGATACGAAGAAAAATGTTCCCATAAAAGTTGTAGGATTTTAAATTCTCTACGACTTCGATTCTATTCATTTTTGCCCTAAAATGCATATTAAAGTCGCAATCTTAAAAATCCATTTTTAGTACGAGGCCACAGCCACCCCAAGAATTTCAGCAGTCATCCTATCTTGCAGAGTAAAAAAAAATGTAGTAAATGAGGCGATTTTTAAAAAAAATCGTAGGAGCCGTTTTTGAGGAAATCACAAAAAAGTGAAAAATTACACGAATAAACTACTATTTCCAGTTGACCGATTTTGATGAAAATTTTCGCGTCAGGTCCTCTAGTGGGATCCAACTTAAGTTTTAAGTTTCAACTTCGTAAGATGATCCGTTCTTGAGATTATGTTTACACACACACACACACAGGCACACAGACCAATCGCTAAAAACATGTTTTTTGGGTTCAGGGGGTCTGAAAACGTGTAGTTGTTTTAATTAAAAACAAACTAATTTTAATCATGAGTGAATGAAGGTAAAAGAAAATAAATCTGTGTTCAACTTAATAATACGGAAATTCACTAATTGACGCTAAATTAAGCTCTGTAGAAAAATTGCTTGAATAAAAATGTTAGATTATTTAATTTTTATCCACACAGCTCATAAATTAATTGTTTGAATAAAAAATTAGCAAAGTAAAAAAAATTGTGACAGATATTTATGCGTTTATTTACCTTATGATGATATTGATTGGAGTCTATACAAACGCCAGAATTCGACAGAAACGTCGCATTCAGATCTCCGTCTGAAACTGTCTTCGCACCTCCACTTCTTCTCCAGTCTTCTAAATCGACAGCTTCGTCACTGCAATCATAGATTAATTAATTATATACTTATATAACAATCATTTAAGGGGAGACTGTACTTTGAATCCCGCCAATGTTAAATTTGCTATTTTTAGGTAATTACATTTTTCATAGGATTAGTAAAAGATAGGGAAATTAAACTTTACACACCATAGGTGTCGGGTTTCTTCTCGAGCTACTGACATTTTTTAAATTTAATCTTTGGACCATACCATTTTTTACTTTCTCTTGCCTTTATAGAATATATAGGAAGGAAAGTATTGTTTTCATGTCGATTTTTCGAAATCGAGTTTTCATCGGATCTACACGTTTTCAGACCCCCTGAACCCAAAAAACATGTTTTTAGTGACAGTGTGTGTGTGTGTGTGTGTGTGTGTGTGTGTGTGTGTGTGTGTGTGTGTGTGTGTGAGTGTGAGAGAGACAGAGAGAGAGAGTGTGTGGGTGTGTATACAGAATATCTCAAGAATGGAACATAATACAAACTTGAAACTTGAAACTTAAGTTACATACCACTACCGGGCCCGACACGAACATTTTCGTGTCGGGTTTCTTCTCGAGCTACTGACATTTTTTCAATTTAATCTTTGGACCATACCATTTTTTAAAAATATTACGAATAATATAAAAATTTTACAAATTGTTTTCTACGTTTTTTGCGTATTACTAATTTTTGGAGCACCTGATGAAATCATATAAATGTCGGTATATGTGGATATACAAGATAATTAACTGGTAACAATTTCAGCCTAGAAGGTTTATTGGCTTCTGAGAAAAATGTACCTAGTGTTAAAAATACAAATTTACGGAAAAACGCAAGAAACAAAAATACACAAATCAAAAACAAAATGTACAAAAACAAGTAAATTTCCCATCAACAGTTAGTTTAGAAAGCTAAACCAACAGCTGAGAATACAAAAAACAGTGAAAAAAGTACAAAAAATAAAATTCTTATTGCACTAAAACGAGCAGTATAAAATTGTGAAAAATATACGATTTTGGTAACATGATAATTTTTCTTTGTTAACTAGATAAAAACTTAATTTTTTCATAAAAAATTATTTTTTGACGTAATTTTATGTTTTTTTCTGGTAAATCTAGGCCTAAACTATTGAGAAACATAATAAACCAAAAAATCAAAATTTTGAGTTAAAACCATCATGCCATCTCCCCTTAATACATCAGTAAAACAATGTTTATACTCGATTGAATGCCTATGAATAAGTAGACAGGTTTAATCATGGTCAATGAGAAACGGACAATTTTGAAAGATACGTCCTGCACAAGATATGGCAAGCTATAGTCCAGCCTCTCTTAGTTTGCTCCTAATGTAAACAAATAATAACGTCACTGAGCATGCGCATTATATCAAAATGTGTACACACTGATTAAAAAGTAACAACAAAATACTTTCAAAAGTATTTTTGAATACAAAATACTTTAAAATTTTTTTTCTAAATGAAATTGTTAGGCCTACATCATAACATGACTGATATTTTTAGTACGTTAAGTACCTATAATTTAAAAAATAGTTAACTTAATAGGAATACGACATCTGTAAAGTCATAGACTCTAGCGTGAACCCTGTTGTAGGTGGCTTTTTTTTGTTGACAGTAGGAGCAAACTAAGAACAGCTGAATTATAGAATATTGTGGGCTGTCAGTATAGGTTACGAGGAAGAGAAATGTACAAGAAAACTAAGGACTAGGAAAGACGATCCAGAACAGATGATGTAAGATTGAAAAGTAAATGAAAAATGTGTCAAGGAGACATATAATTTACAAGGAGGAATAATAATTTTCAATATGCTGAAAATAACGAAAAAATCTTATGCCCAAAATGTAGTTTTTACTTTCTCTTGCCTATATGAATATATAGGAAGGAGAGTATTGTTTCTATGTCGATTTTAAGAAATCGAGTTTTCACCGGATCTACACGTTTTCAGACCCCCTGAACCCAAAAATTATGTTTTTAGCGATTGGTCTGTGTGTGTGTGTACTTCTCACTCATGGCTCTCTCCTCTCCTCTGTCCACATAGTGCCGGTCTTCTTGGCTCTGATCTCTGGCTGCACTTCCCACTCGTCTATTATTTTTCTATACGTATCGTGGTCTGTCGCGTCTTCAGAAGTGAGTTGAGCGTTGTCAAGGTCTCTTCTTACTTTTTCGGCCCATGTCATCCCTTTAAAATTTTCTGTAGCAATACGAATCTGGTGGGTAAGTCTGTGTTCAGGAAGTCGTTGTATGTGTCCATAGAATTTAAGTCGTCTTTTTCTAATGTCTGCTGAAATGTTTGAAATTTTCTCTGTGGTTCTGTTGGTTTGTAGCCGGTATCCATCGTCAGTTTTTCGTGGTCCAAGTATTTTCCTGATGATTTTACGTTCTTCTTTTTTCAGGTTTTGTAGCAGAGTCTTATTGTGAAGTGACAATGTTTCTGCTGCGTATAGCACCTCAGGTTTAAGGACTTAGTTGTAGTGTCTGATTTTTGCATGTGTGGAAATGCACATTTTTTTATAAAGTTTGTGTGTTCGTTCGTATTTGTATTTGGTATTTGTAATATAATTGAACGGGCTATTGGATGTTTTGTTGCAAGCAAAACATGCACCCAGCTGTACTTTATCCTGTTGTTGTTTAGGTAATCAGCCGAAAAGCTGGTTTGAACCTGTAGAGGTTTTACTAAGTAAATAGAGGAGTGAGGTGGTTTACCGTTGCCTTCCTCACTGAATGGAAAAGTATGCTTATCAGCATGCCGGGCCCTCTGAAAAGCACATATTTTCCACTCTGCAAATGACACCTTCACGTCATTTACCACAGGGTCTGGCTGTATAATGAAATTCATTACTTCCAGAGGAGATAACTCTGATTAGTGTCTTTTACATCTCTACCTCTTCTGTTCTTAAATGATTCAGTCATTTAATTGGCTGAC
Organism: Catonia carolina; assembly: GCA_035578175.1. Classification (NCBI taxonomy): domain Eukaryota; kingdom Metazoa; phylum Arthropoda; class Insecta; order Hemiptera; family Achilidae; genus Catonia; species Catonia carolina. The sequence continues at coordinate 5,078,045 of JAQMRL010000008.1, read as the reverse complement.
CATGTGATAAGAAACAGAACTATTTATTTTAGCCCTGCAAATAACAGATTGAGAGTAAATAATTTGACTCTCCACCTGTCTGTTATGGGCAGTACTGCCCTTTAAAGGGTTAAAACCTTTACGGTACAGTTAGTTGGTGGAACAATATCCGTATTTGGTATTTTATAATATAACTGAACGGGCTATTGGATGTTTTGTTGCAAGGAGAACTTGCACCTAGCTGTACTTTATCCTGTGCGAACTATTAATGTCAGTCGCTAAACAGATTAAGGAATTTCTGCTCCATTTCCACTTAAGACAGGATACTGTTGGATACCTCCTTACATCTAGATTAAGTTAAAACTGATTTAGCCTGATTGCTTAATTTGCTTACCAAAGTATCTAAAAATAGACACGGTCAATTCTGATTCTTAGACAGTAGGAAATTTCAGATACTTTTAACGTACTTGTTGAAATAAAAGAAACATTGAGAAACAGTTTTTGAAAAATTAAACTGAAATTTCTGGATCGATAGTAGATTATTCTGCCCATAACAGACAGGTGGAGAGTCAAATTATTTACACTCAATCTGTTCATTGCAGGGCTAAAATAAATAGTTCTGTTTCTTATCACATGGTCAGCCAATTAAATGACTGAATCATTTAAGAACAGAAGAGGTAGAGGTGTAAAAGACACTAATCAGAGTTACCTCCTCTGAAAGTAATGGATTTCACTATACAGCCAGACCCTGTGGTAAATGAAGTGAAGGTGTCATTTGCAGAGTGGAAAATATGTGCTTTTCAGAGGGCCCGGCGTGCTGATAAGCATTCTTTTCCATTCAGTGAGGAAGGTAATGGTAAACCACCTCACTCCTTGTTTTACTTAGTAAAACCTCTACAGGTTCAAACTAGCCTTTCGGCTGATGACCTAAACAACAACAATTCTGATTCTTAGACAGTAGGATTTTTCAGATACTTTTAACGTACTTGTTGAAATAAAAGAAACATTGAAAAACAGTTTTTGAAAAATTAAACTGAAATTTCTGGATCGATAGTAGATAATTCTGTATTAGATAAGCTGCTCAAAAGAGCTGAAAATCAGAAGTCAGCAGTGGTTACAAAGAGATTTTCCTAATTAAAAAAAAAAAAAAAAAAATCTGTTGTGAAACACTCACACGACTTTCTTTTGCCGATGTAAATAATATAAAACATAACTTATAGTTCAGCCGCTCTAAGTTTGCTCCTACTGTCAACAAACCAAAACCAGCTACTACAGGGTGCACGCTAGAGCTCGTGACTTTACGGATGTCGTATTCCTATTAAGTTAACTATTTTTTAAATTATAAGTACTTAAAGTACTAAAAACATCAGTCATGATATGATGTAGGCCTAACAATTTCATTTATAAAAATACTTTTAAAAGTATTTTGTTGTTACTTTTTAATCAGCGTGTACACATTTTTATATAATGCGCATGCTCAGTGACGTCATTATTTGTTTACATTAGGAGCAAACTTAGAGAGGCTGGACTGTACGTTTAATCATGAGTAAACAATGTAAAAACAAAAACATAACCAAATTTTCATCGTGAGTGATTGACGCAACATTACAATCAAACTTTTCTGAACTTAACGTAAAATCACTAATTGACACTAATTAACGCTTCTCTGTAGAAGGAAATGCATGAAATAAAAGTTGTAGATGTTTTTGTTTTCTATAACGTTAATTATTATACTTTTTTTTTGAAAAATGCATCTGAAGCTGCAATATTAAAAAAACCCATTTTTTACACGATTTGGATGAGCAAAGTACAAGAAATCACTAATTGACGCTAAAATAAACGAAGTAGAAAGAAATGTTTGAAATAAAAGTTGTAGGTTTTTAATTTTTTCAGCTTTAAATACTAGTATACGCACTTTTGCCCTAAAATGCATATTATGGCCCAATTAAAAAAAATACCACGAGAGTACAGCCCCACTAGAAGACTTTTCAGCAGACTTTTCGCTTACTCTATCTTGTAGAGCATAAAAAAAGTAGAAAATGAAGTGATAAAATAAATTTTAAAAATTGTAGAAGCCGTTTAGAGAAAAAAAAACCGCTCAAATAAACTTGGTACTTCTTCTGGTTGTCCAATTTTAATGAAAATATTCATCTCAGGTCCCGCAGTGGTATCTAACTTAAGTTTAAAGTATGGTATATTCTGTTCTTGAGATATTTTGTTTACATACATACACACACACACACACACACATACACACACACACACACACACACCAATCAATAAAAACATGTTTTGTTTGGTTCAGGGGGTCTAAAAACATGTACAACCGGTAAAAACTCGAATTCGAAAAATCGACATGAAAACAATACTTTCCTTCCTATATATTCACATATAGGCTAGGCAAGAGTAAGTAAAAATAGGACCTTGTTTTAAAATTTTGAAGACTTCAAAATAATTTTTAAAAGAAAAAGTAAAAGAATTTCACACCAAATCAACATAAAAATAGTTTCTTTTTGAAAAAATCGACATAAAAACAATACTTTCTATCCTTACTATATTGATAAAGTAAAATATTAAAACAGGTACTTATAGAGCCTGTAATAATTAGCTATTATTAGAACTAGAAAATTTTAAAAAGAGAAAAATATTTATACTTATATTAAATTTTTTTTGGCTAGTGGATGATATTGAGTATCTATTATGATACTTAAATTAATTTTGGAAAATATTAGATACATTATTATATTAAGATATTACATTACATTTTTGAAGTTATCTTTGTAAATATTACATTAAATATGTGAAGAGAAATATTACAATTTATTAAGAAAGAAAAAATGAAATTATTGTACAATTTAAAGGTTTTTATTATAGTATAAAAATGACATGGATTTCCCCTCGAAGAATATTTATTAGGCGTATTCAGTAAAAGAAGTTAATAAAATTGTAAGTAGACCAACGCAATTGAAAAATCCACTCCGTTTTCATTAGAATTTTAGTGACTGACATGATCGTGCAGGTTTTCAACTCATGATGCGCGCGCATTCAAACAAATGACAATCTGCAACGCAACAATCTATGCCTATCCAAATCGTGTTTATATTGAAGTAGTTAAATTTTGTACGCGGCGTGAGTGAGTTAATTTATTTAGTACCGGAGAACTTTTGGTTTTTTACCACTATGGTTTTTGTTTTATTAAAGTGTTTGTATGTGTTTATTGAACTGGAATTATGTCTTTGTTAAATGGATGTTATTTGATTGAAAACAGGTTAGTTCTATCTTTTAAAATTGATATAATTATTTTATTTTATTAAACACTATTTTTAAACGCTTTTATTTAACTTACTCTTGGATCCATCAAATCTTGCAACTTAAAATTTTAATACTTCTACCGTATCAATATGAATCAAACTTTGCACACGTGTTTATCTTCGATGACAATACGCTGTGGAGGTGTTTGTAAAAAAAAATTTTTAAATTTAAAAAAAAAATTAAAAAAAGAAATTTAAAAAACGCTTTTATTTAACAATTACTTAAAAAATTAACTAAAAATAAAAAAATAAAAAAAATTTACAAAAAAATCACAGAAAAAAAATTTTTTAAGAAACGCTATTATTTAACAATTAATCAAAAAGAAATGAACTAAAAAGAAAAAAAGAAAAAAATTTACAAAAAAAAATCACAGACATTACAGTTAAAAATAAAAGCGTGGCGCATTAATATATATAATATTTATTGTAAAATATTCGTTGTAAAATATTATATATATATATTAATGCGCCACGCTTTTATTTTTAACAACTGTAATGTCTGTGATTTTTTTTTGTAAATTTTTTTCTTTTTAGTTCATTTCTTTTTGATTAATTGTTAAATAATAGCGTTTCTTAAAAATTTTTTTTTAATTTTTTTTTTGATTTTTTTGTAATTTTTTTCCTTTGTTTGTATACACTACATTATATGATATATCTGTGGTGATAGGTATAAAGGTCTTAAGTCAAAAATTGTTGGTTTTGAATTAAGTGTACTACCCAGTTTAGAAAAATTTTCTCTTTCAATTGGTACAAAGGGCTTAAGTGTTGGTAACTCCTGAATTGAATTATGTTGTCTTATCTAAATGGCTTTACAAAAATTTTCTCTTCGCGTAACAGTATAAAAGTCTTATTTGTAAATTATACCTTTATATTTTAGTTTCTCAGCCTTTTTACTTTCTCTTGCCTATATGAATATATAGGAAGGAAAGTATTGTTTTCATGTCGATTTTGCGAAATCGAGTTTTCACCGGATCTATACGTTTTCAGACCCCCTGAACCCAAAAAACATGTTTTTAGCGATTGGTCTGTGTGTGTGTCTGTGTGAACAGAATATCTCAAGAACGAAACATCGTACGAACTTGAAACTTGAAACTTAAGTTACGTACCACTACCGGACTCGACACGAACATTTTCATTAAAATCGGTCAACCGGAAGTGGTAGTTTATTCGTGTAATTTTTCACTTTTTTGCAATTTTCTCAAAAACTGGTCCTACGATTTTTTTAAAAATCGCCTATTTTACTCAATTTTGTATTCTCTACAAGATAGGGTAGGCGTCATGTTTGCTGAAATTCTGGGTGAGGCTGTTTTCACGTAAAAACGTTGTTTTTTTAAGATTACAGCTTTAATATGCATTTTAGCGCAAAACATTATATAATAAAAGTTGTAGAGAATTAAAAATTCTACAACTTTTATTTCAAACAATTTTTTGTATAACGCTTAGTTTAGCGGTAATTTGCGATTTTCTGTTTTTTTTCTCACGAAAATGTGTGAAAAATTGATTTTTTTAAGATTTCGGCCTTAGTATGCATTTTACGACAAAAGTGTATATAATTTAATTTATAGAAAATTAAAAGATCTACAACTTTTATTCAAAGTATTTTTCTCTACAGAGCCTAGTTTAGAGAGAAAGAGTGATTTTCCGTATTTCTAAGCCAAACTGAGGTTGATTTTCATTTTGCATCATTCACTCATGATTAAAATAAGGTTATGTTGTTGAGGTTAGTTTTTTGTTTATTTCTAATATTTTATTATTAATGTTAGGTTTATTGTTAATTATTTGTCATTGGCAAGAGAAAGTTGTGTGAGTGTTTCACACCAGATTTTTGAGTTGTACAAAAGGTCCTAAGTTGAGTTGAGACTTTTTAACCGACAGTAGTTTATTTAGTTTCTCAGTCCTATTTAGCTGTACAAAAGGTCATTAAATGAGTTAACCTTTATACCAATAGTCGTTTATTATTTCACCAATATCAATTGCTGAGATCAACTTGAAAAAAAATCAGTTTGAAATGGTCGAAATGACAAGAAACCAAAGGCAAACTCGTGACTTAAGTAACTACAATAAGAATTTACCAGGTCAAAAGGTATTAAGTTACACTGCAAACTGAATAAAGGTCTTACATCGTGAATTGCCTCCCAAAAAAAGGGCCACAGCGTAGATGTAAAAGGGATTTTTATTTTCGTTATTAAGTAGAAAACAAAAGAAATGTATAGCAAATTATAAAAACAATTGTTGGAAGAGACAATTGCAAAAACTATCCTTAAATAATAAAAAATATATAAATTAAACTGTCTCAAATTTTTATTCGCTTCTCCTGGAAAATGACTATTTTCAAGTTAAGACCTTTATATAGTTCAGCTGTTCTAAGTTTGCTCCTACAAACCAAAACCAGCTACCACAGGGTGCACGCTAGAGTCCGTGACTTTATGGATGACGTATTCCTATTAAGTTAACTATTTTTTAAATTATAAGTACTTAAAGTACTAAAAACATCAGTCGTGATGTGATGTAGGCCTAACAATTTAATTTAGAAAAATACTTTTAAAAGTATTTTGTATTTAAATACTTTTGAAAGTATTTAGTTGTTACTTTTTAATCAACGTGTACACATTTAGATATAATGCGCATGCTCAGTGACGTCATTATTTGTTTACATTAGGAGCAAACTTAGAACGGCTGAACTGTACATATCACTACGGATATAATGAACAGCCAAAACAAAACTAATTAAATACAGGGTGATTCACGAATATATGCAGAAACTTTAGGAGCTCATTGTACATGTAAAAATAATGAAAAAAGTTTATAAAAAAGTTTAAAAGTTTATTTAACATGGGTCCGGAAATGCTTCGTTACCGAGTTACGGCTAGCGAAAGTTTCGCCCGGATTTCAGCTCACCAGGTGAAATGAGGTCTTCCTGGAATTCTGGTAAGGTAGATTAAGGAACAAATTCAATCATTTCTTATGGGTTTGATCTGATAAATTGAATAAAACAGGTCCCAGAACTGTAAGTTAAATAGTTTTTAAGAAAACTAGTGTCAAATGCAAAAATTGAGTGAAAAACACATTTTTTTCATCTTTGGGCAAGAATAACTTTGATATTTCACCAAAAAACAAATAAAATTTTTGAATAAAACATGTAGAAAATTTTATTCTGAACAAACCGGTGTAAATTAAGTACACAGAAAGCGAATAGATGTTTGATTAAATGAATTTTTATTCATAAGAGTACAAAGTAAAATTAACCGGAAAAACTAAGATAAAAAATTGTGTTTTTTTCACTCCATTTTTTTGCATTTGACACTGGTTTTCCCAAAAACTATTTAACTTACAGTTCTGGGACCTGTTTTATTCAATTTATTCAATTTTTAAAACCATAAGAAACGGTTGAATTCGCCCCTTAATCTACCTTACCAGAATTTCAGGAAGACCTCATTTCACTAGGTGAGCTAAATTCCGGGCGAAATTTTTCGCTAGCCGAAACTCGGTAACGAAGCATTTCCGGACCCATATTTATATAAACTTTTTTCATTATTTTTACATGTACAAGGGGCTCCGACAGTTTCTGCATATATTCATGAATCACCCTGTATAACACTCACCTCAGAGTATTACATTCATTCGAGATCTTTCGTCTCTCTCGGAGACATCCTCAGCAATTATTATACTAAACACTAAACACATAACATTTAAAACAAAATATGGTGTGAAACACTCACACAACTTTCTCTTGCCAATGCAAATAATTAATAATAAACCTAGCATTATTAATAAAATATTAGAAATAAACAAAAACTAACCTCAAAAACATAACCTTATTTTAATGATGAGTGAATGACGCAAAATGACAATCGAACTCAGTTTGGCTTAAAAATACGGAAAATCACGCTTTCACGCTAAACTAGGCTCTGTAGAGACAAATGCTATAAACAAAAGTTGTAGATCTTTTAATTTTCTATAAATTTAATTATATACACTTTTGTCGTAAAATGCATACTAAGACCGAAATGTTAAAAAAATCGATTTTTCTCACGTTTTCGTGAGAAAAAAAAAACAGAAAATCGCAAATTACCGCTAAACTAAGCGTTATACAAAAAAATGTTTGAAATAAAAGTTGTAGAATTTTACATTTTCTACAACTTTTATTATATAATGTTTTGCGCTAAAATGCATATTAAAGCCGCAATCTTAAAAAGAAAATATTTTTACGAAAAAACAGCCTCAAGCAGAATTTTAGCAAACATGGCGCCTACCCTATATTGTAGAGCATAAAAAATGTAGTAAACCAGTTGATTTTAAAAAAAATCGTACGACTAGTTTTTGAGAAAATCGCAAAAAAGTGAAAAATTATACGAATAAACTACTACTTCCGGTTGACCGATTTTGATGAAAATATTCGTGTCGGGTCCGGTAGTGATATGTAACTTAAGTTTCAAGTTTCAAGTTCGTACGATGTTCCGTTCTTGAGATATTCTGTTCACACACAGACACACACACACACACACACACACACACAGACACACACACAGACCAATCGCTAAAAACATGTTTGTGTGGGTTCAGGGGGTCTGAAAACGTATAGATCCGGTGAAAACTCGATTTCTTAAAATCGACATGAAAACAATACTTTCCTTCCTATATATTCATATAGGCAAGAGAAAGTAATATGGTCGAAGACCACGTCAATTATTTACTACTTCAGCAACCATGCAGCGCGCGGTCATTCGGCCGAATGACGGTAAAATAATTTGTTCCTAGTTGTTTTATTTATTATCGCGAATTTGTAACAATTTGAAATAATTTGTCGTTATCAAAGTCTGTCTGGCTGTTCATTAAATTTTCCTTTTTATTTTCAAATTTATAAAACAGCTGATTTTCGGAGACGAAGGTTCCCGGTTCAAATCCTAGTAAAGGTAGTTACTTTTATACGGATTTGAATGCTAGACAGTAGTTACCGGTGTACTTTGATGGTTGGGGTTCAATTAACCATACTCTCTCAGGAATGGTTGACCTGAGTCTGTACAAGACTACACTTCATTAACACGTCATACACATCATCCTCATCTCATTGGGTCATGGGGTTGCTTATTGTTCTGAATTGAACAGATTGCAACGTACACAAATTAGGGATTACAAAAAAAAATTATAAATATAATATTTTTCCAGCTACCATAATTTGTTATTATCGAAACATACTTCAAAAATTTATAAATTATTTTCGTGACTGCTTATTTTAAGTCCTTTCGTGGGCAGATGTTCTGCCACATTAGAATCTTTACATTCTTTTTTACTTTCTCTTGCCTATATGAATATATAGGAAGGAAAGTATTGTTTTCATGTCGATTTTTCGAAATCGAGTTTTCACCGGATCTATACGTTTTCAGACCCCCTGAACCCAAAAAACATGTTTTTAGCGATTGGTCTGTGTGTGTGTGTGTGTGTGTGTGTGTGTGTGTGTGTGTGTGTGTGTGTGTGTGTGTGTGTGTGTGTGTCTGTGTGTGAACAGAATATCTCAAGAACGGAACATCGTACGAACTTGAAACTTGAAACTTAAGTTACATACCACTACCGAACGCGATACGAACATTTTCATCAAAATCGGTCAACCGGAAGTAGTAGTTTATTCGTATAATTTTTCAGTTTTTTGCGATTTTCTCAAAAACTGGTCCTACGATTTTTTTTAAAATCGCCTATTTTACTCAATTTTTATTCTCTACAAGATAGGGTAGGCGCCATGTTTGCTGAAATTCTCGGTGAGGCTGTTTTCACGTAAAAACGTTGTTTTTTTAAGATTGCGGCTTTAATATGCATTTTAGCGCAAAACGTTATATAATAAAAGTTGTAGAGAATTTAAAAACCTACAACTTCTGTTTCAAACATTTTTTTGTATAACGCTTAGTTTAGCGGTAATTTGCGATTTTCTGTTTTTTTTCTCACGAAAACGTGAGAAAAATTGATTTTTTTAACATTTCGGTCTTAGTATGCATTTTACGACAAAAGTGTATATAATAAAAGTTATAGAAAATTAAAAGATCTACAACTTTTGTTTATAGCATTTTTCTTTACAGAGCCTAGTTTAGCGTGAAAGCGTGATTTTCCGTATTTTTAAGCCAAACTGAGTTCGATTTTCATTTTGCGTCATTCACTCATGATTAAAATAAGGTTATGTTTTTGAGGTTAGTTTTTGTTTATTTATAATATTTTATTAATAATGTTAGGTTTATTATTAATCATTTGCATTGGCAAGAGAAAGTTGTGTGAGTGTTTCACACCAGATTTTTTAAATAAGCAGCATAGAGCTCAGAAAGACGTTTTTAAACGATCTATTAGTTTTTCCGTGACAACAAAAATTACAGTTAGGCTACTACAATTGATTTTTAATATCCCCTGACAATTTTATTTGACATATGATTTGTTATTATATAGGCCTAATTAATTATTTTAATGTTGGCTTACTTTAGTGTTTATTTACCTTGTTAAAAATTTTGGGTCTTCTCTGTTATTAACCCCTCCCCCTAGCATAATTTTTCACATTTCATGAATATTTCGTATGCAGTCTGCAGAATTTTTTTTTTTGTAATCCCTAATTTGTGTACGTTGCAATCTGTTCAATTCAGAACAATAAGCAACCCCATGACCCAATGAGATGAGGATGATGTGTATGGCGTGTAAATGAAGTGTAGTCTTGTACAGACTCAGGTCGACCATTCCTGAGAGAGTATGGTTAATTAAACACCAACCATCAAAGTACACCGGTAACCATCGTCTAGTATTCAAATCCGTATAAATGTAACTGCCTTTACTAGGATTTGAACCAGGAACCTTCGTCTCCGAAAATCAGCTGTTAAACAGCTGATTTTGGCTAATACAAAATATTAAACAGGGATGTTAAACAGCTGATTTTGTTAAACAGCTGATTTTGGCGACGACTTTTACCTCTAGACCAACCCGGTGGTATTTCAGTATTTTTAACGGGAAAAATATTTAAAAAAATTCTACACCAATATTCAAGTTAAGGTTAAATGTAGATAGGGTAAATAGATTGTTTTTTCACAATATTGTTACTGTATCTAATAATGAACTATAAACTCATTGAGTACATGTCATCATTAAATAAATAAATGGTTAAATCATTTTTTAAAATATAATTCAATTTAATATTATTAAGGGGAGATGGCACGATGGTTTAAACTCAAAATTTCGATTTTAGGTTTTTTACTTTCTCTTGCCTATATGAATATATAGGAAGGAAAGTATTGTTTTCATGTCGATTTTTCGAAATCGAGTTTTCACCGGATCTATACGTTTTCAGACCCCCTGAACCCAAAAAACATGTTTTTAGCGATTGGTCTGTGTGTGTGTGTGTCTGTGTGTGAACAGAATATCTCAAGAACGGAACATCGTACGAACTTGAAACTTGAAACTTAAGTTACATACCACTACCGGACGCGACACGAACATTTTCATCAAAATCGGTCAACCGGAAGTAGTAGTTTATTCGTATAATTTTTCAGTTTTTTGCGATTTTCTCAAAAACTAGTCCTACGATTTTTTTTAAAATCGCCTATTTTACTCAATGTTTTATTCTCTACAAGATAGGGTAGGCGCCATGTTTGCTGAAATTCTCGGTGAGGCTGTTTTTACGTAAAAACGTTGTTTTTTTAAGATTACGGCTTTAATATAAATTTTAGCGCAAAAACTTATATAATAAAAGTTGTAGAGAATTTAAAAACCTACAACTTCTGTTTCAAACATTTTTTTGTATAACGCTTAGTTTAGCGGTAATTTGCGATTTTCTGTTTTTTTCTCACGAAAATGTGAGAAAAATCGATTTTTTTAACATTTCGGTCTTAGTATGCATTTTACGACAAAAGTGTATATAATTAAATTTATAGAAAATTAGAAGATCTACAACTTTTGTTTAGAGCATTTTTCTCTACAGAGCCTAGTTTAGCGTGAAAGCGTGATTTTCCGTATTTTTAAGCCAAACTGAGTTCGATTGCCATTTTGCGTCATTCACTCATGATTAAAATAAGGTTATGTTTTTGAGGTTAGTTTTTGGTTATTTCTTATATTTTATTAATAATGTTAGGTTTATTATTAATTATTTGCATTGGCAAGAGAAAGTTGTGTGAGTGTTTCACACCAGATTTTTAAGTTTTTCAATAGTTTAGGCCTAGATCTATCAGAAAAACATTAAATTTCGTCAAAAAAATTTCTTTACGAAAAAATTAAGTTTTTATCAGTTTACACAGAAAAATTATTACGTTACCAAGAACGAATATTTTTCACAACTTTATACTGATCGTTTTAGTGCAAAGAGAATTTTAATTTTTAAAATACTGCAATCACTATTTTTTGTATTCTCAGCTGTTGGTTCAGCTTTCTAAACAACTGTTGATGGGTAATTTACTTGTTTGTGTACATATTATTTTTGATTTGTGCCTTCTAGTTTCTTGCGTTTTTCCTTAAATTTAGATTTTTTACACTAGGTACACTTTTCTCAGAAACCAATAAAACTACCAGGCTGAAATTTTTACCAGTTAATTACCTTGTATATCCACATATACCGACATTTTTATGACTTCCTCAGGTGCTCCAAAAATTAGGAATATGCAAAAACGTAAAAAATAAAATTGTAAAAATTTTATGTTATTCGTAATTTTTAAAAAATATGGTATAATCCAAAGATTAAATTGAAAAAATGTCAGTAGCTTGAGAAGAAACCCGACACCTACGGTGTGTAAAGTTTCATTTCCCTATCTTTTACCAATCCTATGAAAAATGTACCTAAAAATCTGGTGTGAAACACTCACACAACTTTCTCTTGCCAATAGAAATAATTAACAATAAACCTAATATTAGTAATAAAACATTAGAAATAAACAAAAAACTAACCTCAATAAACATAACCTAATTTTAATCATGAGTGAAAGACGCAAAATGAAAATCAACCTCAGTTTGGCTTAGAAATACGGAAAATCACTCTTTCTCTCTAAACTAGGCTCTGTAGAGAAAAACGCTTTAAACAAAAGTTGTACATCTTTTAATTTCCTATAAAATTAATTATATACACTTTTGTCGTAGAATGCATTCTAAGGCCGAAATCTTTAAAAAATCAATTTTTCACACGTTTTCGTGAGAAAAAAACAGAAAATTGCAAATTACCGCTAAACTAAGCGTTATACAAAAAATTGTTTGAAATAAAAGTTGTAGAATTTTAAATTCTCTACAACTTTTATTATATAATGTTTTGCGCTAAAATGCATATTAAAGCCGCAATCTTAAAAAGAAAACGTTTTTACGTAAAAACAGCCTCACGCAGAATTTCAGCAAACTTGGCGCCTACCCTATCTTGTAGAGCATAAAAAATGTAGTAAACCAGGCGATTTTAAAAAAAATCGTAGGACCAGTTTTTGAGAAAATCGCAAAAAAGTGAAAAATTATACGAATAAACTACTACTTCCGGTTGACCGATTTTGATGAAAATGTTCGTGTCGGGTCCGGTAGTGGTATGTAACTTAAGTTTTAAGTTTCAAGTTCGTACGATGTTCCGTTCTTGAGATATTCTGTTCACACACAGACACACACACACACACGCACACACAGACACACACACAGACCAATCGCTAAAAACATGTTTTTTGGGTTCAGGGGGTCTGAAAACGTATAGATCTGGTGAAAACTCGATTTCCAAAAATCGACATGAAAACAATACTTTCCTTCCTATATATTCATATAGGCAAGAGAAAGTAAAAATAGCAAATTTAACATTGGCGGGGTACTAAGTATATATTTTTTGTTTTGTTTTTTGTTTAACGTCCGACTGTTCTGCAATTACTGCTAATGCAGACGGTGAATGATGAAATGATATTTTGTAACGTATGAAAAAATGCCGTGCCTGAATGGGATTCGAACCCAAGACCGCATGATGAGAGGCAAGCACGTTACCAACTTCGCTAATGCGGCCGGCAAAGTACAAAGTACAAAGTATAGTCTCCCCTTAAATAATTAAAGAAATTTTAATTAATAGTTTAAGGTTAACTTGAAAAAGAAAAACAATTAACGCTACCTTGAAAAATATTGATATATTATGATTTTATTAAATATTTTTCCCACTTTTTATCGTTAACAATACTGTAAGAATACCTACATACAAAATATTTACAAAATGTGAAAAATTATGCTGAGGTGGAATAACAGAAAAGACACAACATTTTTAAATGCAGGTACTTATTTTTAAACAGGTACTTATAGATCATGTAATAATTTAGAACTAGAACATTTTAAAAACAGAAAAACATTTACATATTATAATTTTTTTTGGCTAGTGGAAGATAATGAGTATCTATTATGGTACTTATATTGATTTTTCTGCAATTACTGCTAATGCAGACGGTGAAGGATGAAATTATTTTTTGTAACGTATGAAAATATGCGATGCCTGAATGGGATTCGAACCGAAGACCGCAGGATGAGAGGCGAGCAATATTAAGTACAATACAAGCATGTAATAACAGCATTAGGTAACCTTAGACTATATTCGAGTAGAAATTTGTTTGATGAACTTGACGTGGTACTCTCGGATAGTTTTACCTACATTAAAAAATCTGGTGTGAACATTCACACATTTTTCTCTTGCCAATGCAATTAATGTCCAATATAACCTAACATTAGTGACAAAACATTAGAAACAAACAAAAAAACTAACCTCAATACACATAACCTAATTTTAATCATGAATGAAAGATGCAAAATAAAAATCAACCTAAGTTTGGCTTAAAAATACGGAAATCTCTCTTCCACGCTAAACTAGGCTCAGTAGAGAAAAATGCTCTAATTAAAGTTTTAGATCTTTCAATTTCCTATAAATTTTTATTATATACACTTTTGTCGTAAAATGGCTTAAATAATGGCTAAAATGTCTAAGGCTGAGATCTTAAAAAAAATCGATTTTTTTACACGTTTTCGTGGGGAAAAAACAGAAAATCACCATTTACCGCTAAACTAAGCGTTATACACAAAAATGTTTAAATAAAAGTTGTAGGATTTTAAACTCTTTACAACTTTTATTATGTATTTTTGCGCTAAAATGCATATTTAAGGCGTAATTTTAAAAAAACTCATTTTTTATGAGAAAACAGCCTCTCCAAGAATTTCAGCAGACATAGCGTCTACCGTATCTTGTAGAGCATAAAAAATGTAGTAAATGAGGCGATTTCAAAAAAAAATCGTAGGAGCCGTTTTTAAGAAAATCGCAGAAAGTGAAAAATGACACGAACAAACTACTACTTCCAGTTGACCGATTTTGATGAAAATGTTCGTGTCGGATCCGGTAGTGGTATGTAACTTAAGTTTCAAGTTTCAAGTTCGTACGATGTTCCGTTCTTGAGATATTCTGTTCACACACACACACACACACACACACACACACACACACACACACACACACACACACACACACACACACACACACACACACACACACACGCACGCACGCACGCACACACTCACACACACACACACACACACACACGCGCACGCACGCACGTACGCACGCACACACACACACACACACACACACACACACACACACACACACACACACACACACACAGACACACGCACACAGACCAATCGCTAAAAACATGTTTTTTGGGTTCAGGGGTCTGAAAACGTGTATATCGGGTGAAAACTCGATTTCGTAAAATTGATATGAAAACAATACTTTCTTTCTTATATATTCATACAGGCAAGAGAAAGTAAAAATAAAATTCAGTTCGTATTATCCGAAATTTTAGTTTAGCGGGGTTGTTATGTTTATTAAAGTCAGGAGACCGTTATATGTTCACATTTGTAATACGAGAACTTACTTTTTCTTGATATTATTGTGAATTGAAATAATATAAAAGTTACATTAAAATGTGATAAAACTATTTAAAACGCAATCATTAAATGTCAGTCTAGCGTTGAGTGGGAAGTGACGAAGGTTGCTTTTCAGGAGGTTAACAACCGAGAGAGAGAAAACGTTGCGTTTTCCCCACACTGGCAAAACCATGATAACTTCTCTTCACCACCGTTTCAATATCTCAAACTCTATCTCCAGTGAACAATGGAAAAGTATTGAGATGGTGCAGAACTTTATGCACATTTCCTTAATTTAAGTGTCGGGTTTCTTCTCGAGCTACTGACATTTTTTCAATTTAATTTTGGGCCATACCATTTTTTTTAAAAATGACGAATAACATAAAATATATTTACAAATGTTTTCTACGTTTTTTGTGTATTAATAATTTTTGGAGCTCTTGAGGAAGTAATAAAAGTGTCAGTATACGTATATTCAAGGTAATTAACTGGTAAAAATTTCAGCCTGTTAGGTTTATTGGTTTCTGAGAAAAATGTACCTACTGTTAAAAATCTAAATTTACGGGAAAACGAAAGAAACAAGAAGGCACAAATCAAAAACAAAATATAATCTAACAAGTAAATTTCCCATCAACAGTTGTTTAGAAAGCTGAACCAACAGCTGAGAATACAAAAAAACAGTGATGCAGATATTTTAAAAACTAAAATTCTCTTTGCACTAAAACGAGCCGCATAAAATATTTAAAAAAATGTTTGTTCTTTAACATGATAATTTTTCTGTATGAACCTGATAAAAACGGAATTTTTTCATAAAAAATATATTTTTGACGTAATTTAATGTTTTTCTGGTAGATCTAGGCCTAAACTATTGAAAAACATAAAAAACCAAAAATCGAAATTTTAAGTTAAAACCATCGTGCCATTTCCTCTTAACTGTCCCTATTTTTAACCACCATCCATTTACAAGATTTTTATGAAAATTAATTCGTCCTGTAAAGTGTTAAAGTAACAAGTGCTGAAAACGCTTTTTCGTACAAATAGGTGCTTGAAAAAGTTAAATACTACAATCTCAGCGCTTGCTGTGATTTACTGGCGTACGCTTTGTAAAAGATACTTAAACTTCACTCATGAATCGCAATAGCTCTGGTCGTGCGGACAGCAAACCTATCTCGAGGTCCTAAGCCCCCCTTGACTTGTCTTCAAGCTTCTTTTGGGGGGCGCCCCCCACTTCAGGAATTATTGCCGTAGACAGTTGAGAAAATGTTGTCGTTGTTTAGGTCATCAGCCAAAAGGCTGGTTTGAACCTGTAAAGGTTTTACTAAGTAAAACGAGGAGTGAGGTGGTTTACCGTTGCCTTCCTCACTGAGTGGAAAAGTACGCTAATCAGCATACCGGGCCCTCTGAAAAGCATATATTTTCCACTCTGCAAATGACACCTTCACTTCATTTACCACAGGGTCTGGCTGTATAATAAAATTCATTACTTTCAGAGGAGATAACTCTGATTAGTGTCGTTTACACCTCTACCTCTTCTGTTCTTAAATGATTCAGTCATTTAATTGGCTGACCATGTGATAAGAAACAGAACTATTTATTTTAGCCCTGCAACGAACAGATTGAGTGTAAATAATTTGACACTCTACCTGTCTCTTATGGGCAGAGAAAATGTTAAAAATCCTAAATACAATTTTGAAATAGAAATTGAAAAGTATATTTACCTGGAGTTTGATCTTTTACTAGAATCCTTTTTTCCAGCTTGTAGATTTGGCAGATCTTTTTGTCGTTTCTCCGTTTCCCGCCATATCCGCCAATAGAGAAAGCACATTACGGAGACGGGCACGTAGAAGGCAGCGATCGCTGTGCCGAACGTGATATAATGATTGGTTTCGATGAATTGAATGTAACACTCATCGTCGGGCACCGTACGTTCGCCCTCGATGTAAGGCCAAGAGTAAATCCACGGAGGCCATAACAATAGCGATATGCCCCACGCACAACCTGAAATTAAAAAAAAATTAATAATTAATCAATATTCTGATCGGGTAATTCATAGGGTGTTCGAAAACAGGACACCTCGTTTTTAGATACCAGGAATATAGTAGAAAAAAATCTGATGTGAAACAATCGCACGACTGTCTCTTGCCAATGCAAATAATTAAGGGGAGATTGCACAATGGTGTTAACTCAAAATTTAGATTTTTGGTTTTTTATGTTTTTCGATAGTTTAGGCCTAGATCTACCAGAAAACATTAAATTACGTCAAAAATATTTTTTTATGAAAAAATTCAGTTTTTATCAGGTCCATACAGAAAGATTATCATGTTACGAAGAACAAACATTTTTTTCAATATTTTATGTGGCTCGTTTTAGTGCAAAGAGAATTTTAGTTTTTAAAATATCTGCATCACTGTTTTTTGTATTCTCAGCTGTTGGTTCAGCTTTCTAAACAACTGTTGATGGGAAATTTACTTGTTACATTATATTTTGTTTTTGATTTGTGCCTTCTTGTTTCTTTCGTTTTCCCGTAAATTTAGATTTTTAACACTAGGTACACTTTTCTCAGAAACCAATGAACCTACCAGGCTGAAATTGTTACCAGTTAATTATCTTGTATATCCACATATACAGACATTTTTATGATTTCCTCAGGTGCTCCAAAAATTAGTAATACGCAAAAACGTAGAAATAAATTTGTAAAAATTTTTTGTTATTCGTAATTTTTAAAAAAAGGTGCAGTTCAAAGATAAAATTTAAAAAATGTTAGTAGTTCGAGAAGAAACCCGACACCTATGGTGGGTAAAGTTTAATTTCCCTATCTTTTTTTACCAATCCTATGAAAAATGTACCTAAAATAGCAAATTTAACATTGGCGGGATACAAAGCACATTCTCCCCTTAACAGTATAACTTAACATTAGTAATAGTCTCCGATGGAGACTGGTAAGACAGAGAGAGGTGGTGCTTAGGAAGCGCGATACGGCTGGGGCTGTAAATCCTCGCATGAATATATATATATTTTTTTTAAACATGTTGTACTGTGTGCTGAATTTACTTTAGATAATATTAAACCACCAGTAAACACACAAAATTAGCAAGAATGATCTTACCGTTAAGTTAATAAGGCCTTTTCAGGTCCCTGGATCCATCATCAGTCAACTCACAAACACTATAAAATTCTTTCACTGGCAATGTATTGCCTTGTCAATTCAAGTCATCGACTGATGACTTCATCAGTCAACTCACAAACACTATAAAATTCTTTCACTGGCAATGAAGTCATGACACATGACTTGAATTGACAAGGCAATACATTGCCAGTGAAAGAATTTTATAGTGTTTGTGAGTTGACTGATGATGGATCCAGGGATCTGAAAAGGCCTTATTAACTTAAAGGTAAGATCATTCTTGCTAATTTTGTGTGTTTACTGGTGGTTTAATATTATCTAATATATATATATATATATATATATATATATATATACCGGTTGTCCCACGAAGAGGTTGTTATTTTTGAATTAATATTCCGGACGTATCGAACACTCTACAGACTGGAAACTTTACAGTTATAATAAATATATATGTAGAAAAGTACCCTCGATTAATCAAAACAAAATGGCGGAATAAGAAAATAATATCAAAAATAATACTGTTGATACCTCGGCCATTCTTCAAAATCGCTTTGACTCATTTTTGTTTCGTTGCAACCAGTGCATAGCTATTGATGGATATCAGTTTGATTAAAGGTTAGGCTAATGAAACAAATTGTGTTCATTAATTAATTTATCACTTTCATATTTCTTTCAAAGTGACATTGTAAAAAATCACCAATTTTACATTGTTATGCAAATAAAATTACTTTCCGTCATTTTGTTTTTAATTAATCATAAGGAAATGAAACTCGAGGGTACTTTTTTACATATACATTTTTTTTCTTTTAAGGCCCATTGGACCACTTTAGTCAAATAATATCAGTTCCTCAATTTCCTCCTAATCCTCTTCCAGTAGTTCTTCATTCTCTGGGATCTAGAAGCCA
Organism: Catonia carolina; assembly: GCA_035578175.1. Taxonomy (NCBI): domain Eukaryota; kingdom Metazoa; phylum Arthropoda; class Insecta; order Hemiptera; family Achilidae; genus Catonia; species Catonia carolina. The sequence continues at coordinate 5,058,858 of JAQMRL010000008.1, read as the reverse complement.
GTTCAGCATCTGAAAACACTCTAGGGTTCTGTATTTTTCTAACTGTTTCTTTGAACCTGATATTTGTGTGTTTGATCGCTTTCAGGTTATCGGATTTTTTTCAAGGTCCTTCAATGTTAGGTTCAGCTCCACTAAGTCCTTCTTCACTTCACGAATCCAAGCCGCCTCCGACTTAAAGTCCCACATATATTCTATTAGTTGTCTGAGGATTCTTATTTGTGGAGTTCTTATGATGTGTCCAAGGAAAAGATCATTTTTTTGCGCATTGTGTCTGTTACAGGTTCAATGTTTCTGTAAACTTCTCTGGTTGGTAAAAACAGCCAGATACCACCTCTGAACATTCGTTTTCCAATGCAGGTTCTTAGCTTCCTTCTTTCCAGCATCTGAACTTTTCGAATCCTGTTTCTCTTAGTTTGCCCCATCAGGGTTTCACTGTAATAAGTGACCTCTGGTTGCAGTTCTATTATAAGTGTAAAGTTTCCAGTCTGTAGAGTGTGCGATATGTCTGGATTATTCATTCAGCCGAATAGCAACCTCTTCGTGGGACATCCGGTATATAAACATGTTAACATAATTGAATGAATTGTTCGAAAAGGATGTATGTAGAGTTTAAATATATAGTTCCAGAAGGAATGTAAGCTAGTGCTGAAAAAAGACGCCAATTATTATTGGTTAGATTATTCTAGAACAAAAATATTATTGCCGGCCGCATTGGCGCAGTTGGTAACGTGCTCGCCTCTCATCATGCGGTCCTGGGTTCGAATCCCACTCAGGCACGGCATATTTTCATACGTTACAAAAAACCATTTCATCCTCCATTGTAAACAGTTACACCCCAACGTCGTCGCTAATGACCGTTGTGTAAATGATGTGACGTTAAATAAAAAAAAAAATTATTGACTGATAAATGAGATTAATCCGCATTAACACATTTTCAATGAACTGTAATAAACAGTCTTGTTGGCCTAGTCAGTGGGTTATGCCCAAAAGAGGCATTTGGAGTGTTAAATTATTTGCACTCGATCTGCTAATTCCAGGGCTACAAAAAATAGTTGTGTTTCTTATCCCATGGTCACCCAATTATATGACTGAACTATTTAACAAAAGAAGAGATAGGTGTAAAACAAACTAGTCAGAATTTTTTCCTCTGAGAGTAATAAATTTCATTATACAGCCAGACCCTGTGATGAATGAAGTAAAGGTGTCATTTGCAGGGGGGGGGGAGTAGATGCTTTTCAAAGGGCCTAGCATGCTGATAAGCATACTTTTTAACTCAGTAAGGAGGTCAATGGTAAACCACCTGACTTACGTTTTACTTAGTAAAGCATGTAGAGGTCCAAGCTAGCTTTTCGGTTTACCACCTAAACAAGGGTGAGTGGGGGTTGAGGACTGAGAGAAAACAGACGTGTTTGGTGGAATATATTTTTTTAATTTACAAAATATAACCTTAATTACGTGAAAGTAGCTGAACTCCTCTGAAAGTAATGAATTTCATTATACAGTTGGACCCTGTGGTGAATGAAGTGAAGGTGTCATTTGCTGAGTGGAAAATATGTGCTTTTCAGAGGGCCCGGCATGCTGATAAGCGTACTTTTCCACTCAGTGAGGAAGGCAATGGTAAACCACCTCACTCCTCGTTTTACTTAGTTGAACCTCTACAGGTTCAAACCAGCCTAAAGGGGCTGATGGCCTAATAAACAACAACAACAACTAAAACGTAACTCATGAAGTGTTAATGTGTTCTAATTGTACGGAGTTGAGGTCTGGATTTTGATAGAAGCAACACTTAAAAAATTGAGAGCGTTCGAACTTTGGCTGTATAGGAGAATGCTGCGAATATCCTGGACGCAGAAAATTACTAATGCTGAAGTGCTACGTCGAGTGGACAAGGCAGCGGAATTGATCAGCATAGTGAAGGTGCGAAAGCATAGTGAAGGTGCGAAAGCATAGTGAAGGTGCGAAAGCATAGTGAAGGTGCGAAAGCTGCAATATTTCGGTCAAATCATGCGAGATGAGCATAGGTACAGTATTCAGATGACTTGAAGTCCGCTAGCCGTGGGAGTGAGAGAATGCATAACGCTCTCACTCGCACAACCCTTACGCGCCGTTCCAATAACATTGTATAATTTCACTCATTGTTGTGAGCAAGCGTTTACGCACGCAGTAAACTAACAAGCAAGATAACGACTGTAGTATGTTTGTAGATTTGGATTATAACAGTAAAGACCTTTGGGCGCATGCGTAGCTAGGCCACATTTATCTCCCTCTCACTCGCTCGGCTATGAGACGTTAGTTCGTCTGATACGTATATGAATATTGCTCCAACGCATTCTGCAAGGAAAAATCGATAGTAGAAGGAGACCAGGACGCAGAAGAATTTCATGGTTGGCCAACTTGAGGGTATGGTTTAACAAAAGCTCACAAGAACTCTTTCACATTACTACGAGTCAGAGTAATCTTTCGGAACGGAGAGGCACCCTTTAGTGCCCTTTAGTGCCCTTTAGTGCCCTTTAGTTACAGTTTTGTTATTACTCCTGACACTCGGATATTGAATTCGGATAAGTGAGGTTTTACTGAATACAAGGTGTGGTTATTTAATAACGAGACTGACGTAAAAAAATTTGTTTTTTATTCCTAATTTGTGTATGTTGCAATCTGTTCAATTTAGAACAATAAGCAACCCCATGACCCAATGAGATGAGGAAGATGTGTATGACGTATAAATGAGGTGTAGTCTTGTACAGACTCAACCCGACCATTCCTGAGAGAGTATGATTAATTAAACCCCAACCATCAAAGTACACCGGTAACCATTGTCTAGTATTCAAATCCGTATAAAAGTAACTAACTTTACTAAAAAGTTTAAAATTACCTACATAAAAAATTTAATTTTTAATTTTATACATAATCACTTTTATTGTCACCTTCAATATACACTCCTTCTCTATCCCTAAAACGCTCCATGCGAATTTTCCATTGTTGGAAACAGTGCTGGAAGTCATCTTCTGTCAGCTCCTTCAGGACACGTGCCGCTTTCTCTTTAACAGCTTCCACAGACTGAAATGTTGTCTCTTTTAATGCAAATTTCACCTTAGGGAACAGGTAGAAGTCACATGTGCAAGATTTGGTGAATAAGGTGGATGTTCTAACTTTGAGATGCTGTACTTGGCTAGGAACCTCTTGACAGATAACGAGGAATGAGCTGGCGCATTGTCTGGTGGAGAACCCATGATTTGTCCTTCAACATTTTGGGGCGTTTTTTCCTTACTCTTTGACGTAGTTCAGAAAGTACCTCAAGGTAGTAATATTGATTAATTGTTTGACCTTCAGAAACCGAATGAAGGTACACCATCCCATGGATATCAAAAAAAAAAAGAAAAACAATCATCATTGCTTTAAATTTTGACTTGCTCATTCGAGCTTTTTTTGCCTGTCAGTGAAGTTCGGCTCTTCCAGTGCATGGATTGGCGCTTCCTTTCCAGATCATAAGTATAAAACCACGTTTTTCATCACATTTCCAAAAAATTTGGGTCATTTTGAATCGCGTAAAAAGTGTCAGTACAAACATTTTTGAGCGGCACGTGTCCTGAAGGAGCTGACAGAAGATAACTTCTAGCACTGTTTCCAACAATGGAAAATTTGCATGGAGTGTTGTAGGGATAGAGAAGGAGTGTATATTGAAGGTGACAATAATAATTATGTATAAAATAAAATAAAAAGTTTTACAACGTCAGTCTCGTTTTTTAATAGCCAGATCTCGTAGAATATTTTGCATTATTTCAATACTCATTTTTTATACTATGGTTAAAGTTGAAAAAAAGAGAACAATCGTAAAAATTCAGCAGTAAATTGTTAGCAGACAATAGAAAAGTAGCCTATTATTTTTGTAATATCTAAAAGTGGTGATAGTTTTTATTTGATTAAACAATCTCATGGTTAAGACCCATTAAGCGTCCGAACATAACATATAGAACATGGATTCATTGACTAATGAATAGCGCTTTTCAAAATAAATCGTCTTCTCCTTACATTTAGACACACACACCCTTCGACAACATAGAAACATAGGCTACTAAATGCCGCCGTAAAGAAGTCATCTTTATTGAGAACAATGTGGTGTGGGAATTACAGGAATGGAATTTGTATGTACTTGCGCAATCGTTATTTATCCCCCACCAATAACTAATAAACTGAATGCTGCAGCGATCTGTAATATTTCTGGAATAATAAGGGGAGACTCTACTTTGTACCCCGCTTGTTCCCGGTCTTTGTACTTTGTACTTTGTTCCCGGTCATTCTAAACCACTCACTCGCGTACAGACACAAAGGTTTTATCACAATGTATAAAAAAATCTGGTGTGAAACACTCACACAACCTTCTCTTGCCAATGCAAATAATTAACAATAATCCTAACATTAGTAATAAAAACAAAAAAACTATCCTCGATAAATATAACCTAATTTTACTCATGAGTGAAAGACGCAAAATGAAAATCGACTTCAGTTTGGCTTAAAAATACGGAAAATCACTATTTCACACTAAACTAGGCTCTGTAGAAAAAAATGCTTTAAATAAAAGTTGTAGATCTTTTTATTTCCTATAAAATTAATTATATACACTTTTGTCATAAAATGCATACTAAGGCCGAAATCTTAAAAAAATAGATTTTTCACACGTTTTCGTGAGAAAAAAATCAGAAAATCGCTAATTACTGCTTAACTAAGCGTTATACAAAAAAAATGTTTAAAATAAAAGTTGTAGAATTTTAAATTTTCTACAACTTTTGTTATATAAATGTTTGCGCTAAAATGCATATTAAAGCCGTAATCTTAAAAAAACAACGTTTTAACGTGAAAACAGCCTCAACAAGAATTTCAGCAAAAATGGCCCTATCTTGTAGAGAATAAAAAACTGAATAAACCAGGAAATTTAAAAAAAAATCGTAGGACCAGTTTTTGAGAAAATCACAAAAAAGTGAAAAATTACACGAATAAACTACTACTTCCGGTTGACCGATTTTGATGAAAATGTTCGTGTCGGGTCCGGTAGTGGTATGCAACTTAAATTTTAAGTTTCAAGTTCGTACGATGTTCCGTTCTTGAGATATTTTGTATACACACACACACACACACACACACACACACACACACACAGACCAATCGCTAAAAACATGTTTTTTGGGTTCAGGGGGTCTGAAAACGTATAGATCCGGTGAAAACTCGATTTCGAAAAATCGACATACTTTTCTTCCTATATATTCATATAGGCAAGAGAAAGTAAAAATATGTACAAAGGTATTATAATGTCTAATCTTGACTTGTCTTGACACGATTTGAGTGCTTTCTTCTTATAAAAGTGGTGAGATAATATTATATAATATTAAATAAAAAATAAAACCGAAAATATAAATAAAAGATCAAAAATATTTTTTCACTCCTCATAAAATTCTCTTTTTTATAACTTTTATTAAAAATATTTTTCAAAATTCCTATGCTGGACTCTATAATGAAAAATCGTTTTATTGTGAAGAAAAAATTTTTCATTCATACATTTCATGTCAGAGTACAAAAATAAATATAAATGCAATTTTAAGAAACATTTCATTTTGAATTGTTTAGTAATTTTAGGTCTACTGGATATCTAAGCATAAAATGAAAATATTTGTTGACTCTGGTTTTATTTTTAAAATTTTATAATAATACATTTTAACCCTAATGTGTGTAACTTGGAGAATGACAGAAAATGTGCTTTCCTTTAATTTATTGAGTGTTTTTATTACTTTTGAATATTCTAGTACTTTTTATACAGGGTGTCTCACGAGTAACCTGACAAACTTCTAAGGTGGTTTTCTCTTATCAAAATAATGAAAAAAATCTGGTGTGAAACACTCACACAACTTTCTCTTGCCAGTGAAAATAATTAACAATAAACCTAACATTATTAATAAAATATTAGAAATAAACAAAAAACTAACCTCAAAAACATAACCTTATTTTAATCATGAGTGAATGATGCAAAATGAAAATCAACCTCAGTTTGGCTTAGAAATACGGAAAATCGCTCTTTCTCTCTAAACTAGGCTCTGTAGAGAAAAATGCTCTAAATAAAAGTTGTAGATCATTTAATTTTCTATAAATTTAATTATATACACTTTTGTCGTAAAATGCATACTAAGGCCGAAATGTTTAAAAAATCAATTTTTCTCACGTTTTCGTGAGAAAAAAACATAAAATTGCAAATTACCGCTAAACTAAGCGTTATACAAAAAAATGTTTGAAATAAAAGTTGTAGGTTTTTAAATTCTCTACAACTTTTATTATATAAGTTTTTGCGCTAAAATTTATATTAAAGCCGTAATCTTAAAAAAACAACGTTTTTACGTGAAAACAGCCTCACCGAGAATTTCAGCAAACATGGCGCCTACCCTATCTTGTAGAGAATAAAAAATTGAGTGAAATAGGCGATTTTAAAAAAAATCGTAGGACCAGTTTTTGAGAAAATCGCAAAAAACTGAAAAATTATACGAATAAACTACTACTTCCGGTTGACCGATTTTGATGAAAATGTTCGTGTCGCGTCCGGTAGTGGTATGTAACTTAAGTTTCAAGTTTCAAGTTCGTACGATGTTCCGTTCTTGAGATATTCTGTTCACACACAGACACACAGACACACAGACACACACACACACACACACACACACAGACACACACACAGACCAATCGCTAAAAACATGTTTTTTGGGTTCAGGGGGTCTGAAAACGTATAGATCCGGTGAAAACTCGATTTCGAAAAATCGACATGAAAACAATACTTTCCTTCCTATATATTCATATAGGCAAGAGAAAGTAAAAATATATAAACATGGGTCCGGAAACGCTTCGTTAGCGAGTTACGGCTAGCGAAAGATTTCGCCCTGGGTTCAGAACATACGCCTAACTAAAGTCATCCTAGAGGTCTAGAAACCCAATTTTATGAGTAGATTTGATGGTTTCTTATGTATTTTGATCCGAAAAATTGAATAAAATAAGTTCCAGAACCATATCTTCAGTAGTTTTTGTAATATTCAATGAACAAACGGACAAATCTGTGCATGAAAATACGTTTTTTTAGGTTTGAAGAACAATAACTGTGTTAAATGGCTAATAAATGTGTAAGTTTATTTATCAAAACTTGTAGAGATTTTAATTTTGAAGAGAATGATGTAAAATAGGCCAAAAATAAACAAACACAAAAGTTTAAAATTTTTTTAAAAATTTAATCAGCACATACGAATCTATTTGAAAGTCGGTGAGTGCTAAGTTGAGGACTGCGCTGTATCATGTCAATGATATTATCTTGTTCGCGTACAAGCTGTATTACAGGACGTTCACGCGAACAAGCAACGGTAGGAAAAGATCCATTTGTTTGTAAGTTATTGAAAACCGATGCAAATGTTTCGTGAGTAGGTGTTCTATTCGGAAATCGTCTTTCATATTCACGTTTCCATATTCACGTTTTCATATTCACGCCCGACTATTTCCATTGGCAAAACCAGAGACGAAAACAATATCTGCGTACTCTTCATTTGAAAATGCGAATGACATCTTATCGTTAAAAAACACGAATGAAGTACAAATAATACAGTAATACACATGCACTGCACAAACCAAAGATGACAGACTAGAAAAATAGTTACTGCGACAACTCTATTGTCGGACACTACCTAGTACACTAACTAGGATTCATTTGTTTTTGCAGCAGTGTTGCTAACTCTCGATTTTCAGTAAACTAAAATCAATTTAATTGACGCTGTATTTTTAAAATCTTGTTTCTCAACGTACAATGTTTTATAATGTAATTGTAATTATTTAATTGACTGGATATTGTATTCGCAAATAAACCGCAAATAAATTTTCTGTCTTATTTTTCGTATGTGTTGATTTAATCAAACATAAATTTTTTAAACTTTGTGTTTGTTTATTATTGGCCTATTTTACATCATTCTCTTTACAATTAAAATCTCTATAAGTTTTGGTAAATAAACTTACACATTTATTAGCCATTTAACACAGTTATTGTTCTTCAAACCTAGAAAAACGTATTTTCGTACACAGATTTGTCCGTTTGTTCATTGAATATTACAAAAAAAAAATCTGGTGTGAAACACTCACACAACTTTCTCTTGCCAATGCAAATAATTAACAATAAACCTAACATTAATAATAAAACATTAGAAGTAAACAAAAAAATAACCTCAAAAACATAACCTTATTTTAATCATGAGTGAATGATGCAAAATGAAAATCAACCTCAGTTTGGCTTAGAAATACGGAAAATCACTCTTTCTCTCTAAACTAGGCTCTGTAGAGAAAAATGCTTTAAATAAAAGTTGTAGATCTTTTAATTTTCTATAAATTTAATTATATACACTTTTGTCGTAAAATGCATACTAAGGCCGAAATCTTAAAAAAATCAATTTTTCACACATTTTCGTGAGAAAAAAAACAGAAAATCGCAAATTACCGCTAAACTAAGCGTTATACAAAAAATTTTTTGAAATAAAAGTTGTAGAATTTTCAATTCTCTACAACTTTTATTATATAAAGTTTTGCGCTAAAATGCATATTAAAGCCGTAATCTTAAAAAAGCAACGTTTTTACGTGAAAACAGTCTCACCCAGAATTTCAGCAAACATGACGCCTACCCTATCTTGTAGAGAATAAAAAATTGAGTAAACCAGGCGATTTGAAAAAAAATCGTAGGACCAGTTTTTGAGAAAATCGCAAAAAAGTGAAAAATTACACGAATAAACTACTACTTCCGGTTGACCGATTTTGATGAAAATGTTCGTGTCGAGTCCGGTAGTGGTACTTAACTTAAGTTTCAAGTTTCAAGTTCGTACGATGTTCCGTTCTTGAGATATTCTGTTCACACACACACACACACACACACACACACGCGCGCGCGCGCGCGCACACACACACAGACACAGACACACACGCAGACCAATCGCTGAAAACATGTTTTTTGGGTTCAGGGGGTCTGAAAACGTATAGATCCGGTGAAGAGTGGATTTCTTAAAATCGACATGAAAACAATACTTTCCTTCCTATATATTCATATAGGCAAGAGAAAGTAAAAACTACTGGAGATATGGTTCTGGAACTTATTTTATTCAATTGTTCGGATCAAAATACATAAGAAACCATCAAATTTACTCATGAAATTGGGTTTCTAGACCTCTAGGATGACTTTAGTTAGGCGTATGTTCTGAACCCAGTTTATATAAATTTTTACTTTCTCTTGCCTATATGAATATATAGGAAGGAAAGTATTGTTTTCATGTCAATTTTTCGAAATCGAGTTTTCACCGGATCTATACGTTTTCAGACCCCCTGAACCCAAAAAACATGTTTTTAGCGATTGGTCTGTGTGTGTGTGTCTGTGTGTCTGTGTGTGTGTGTGTGTGTGTGTGTGTGTGTGTGTGTGTGTGTGTGAACAGAATATCTCAAGAACGGAACATTGTACGAACTTGAAACTTGAAACTTAAGTTACATACCACTACCGGACGCGACACGAACATTTTTATCAAAATCGGTCAACCGGAAGTAGTAGTTTATTCGTATAATTTTTCAGTTTTTTGCGATTTTCTCAAAAACTGGTCCTACGATGTTTTTTAAAATCGCCTATTTTACTCAATTTTTTATTCTCTACAAGATAGGGTAGGCGCCATTTTTGCTGAAATTCTCGGTGAGGCTGTTTTCACGTAAAAACGTTGTTTTTTTAAGATTACGGCTTTAATATAAATTTCAGCGCAAAAACCTATATAATAAAAGTTGTAGAGAATTTAAAAACCTACAACTTCTGTTTCAAACATTTTTTTGTATAACGCTTAGTTTAGCGGTAATTTGCGATTTTCTGTTTTTTTCTCACGAAAACGTGAGAAAAATCGATTTTTTTAACATTTCGGTCTTAGTATGCATTTTACGACAAAAAGGTATGTAATTAAATTTATAGAAAATTAAAAGATCTACAACTTTTGTTTAGAGCATTTTTCTCTACAGAGCCTAGTTTAGCGTGAAAGCGTGATTTTCCGTATTTTTAAGCCAAACTGAGTTCGATTGTCATTTTGCGTCATTCACTCGTGATTAAAATAAGGTTATGTTTTTGAGGTTAGTTTTTGTTTATTTCTAATATTTTATTAATAATGTTAGGTTTATTATTAATCATTTGCATTGGCAAGAGAAAGTTGTGTGAGTGTTTCACACCAGATTTTTTTCATTATTTTGATGAGAGAAAATCGCCTCAGAAGTTTGTCGGGTTACTCTTGAGACACTCTGTATTTATAAAAAAATAATTTAAAAACAAAAGTACATATTGAAAGGTGAGCTTACCAATCATAACGGCCGCTCTGTTTGTAGTTCTTTTCGCTCTGTACGTTAACGGCCTCGTCACCGAAAAATACCTGTCGAAACTAATAATGAGCAAATTCAAGACAGACGCATTGCTGGCTAAGTAATCCAACGCCAGCCACGTGTCGCATATGTGTGGACCCAATGGCCAATAACCTGAAAACAACACAAAATTAAACATTTATAGATACTTACAATATTGCTATATAATTTACTTTAGTAATTATAATTATATAATATTTTTAATTTTTAATAATACAGTAGAACCTGTCTCATCCGGACTAATATGGCGACCAGCCGATCCGTATATGGAAAAATTCGGATAAACCAAGGTAATTATAAATAGTTAGAGGCCGAGAAATAAATAACAAGAAATAGTTAAATGTTATTCTCAACATATCTGTTGGTTTAACATTTGTGTTTGTACACTCACTGTATTCTTTAAAATAAAACAACTAAAATTGGTTAAAAGTTTTTACTTACAGTACGTCTACATCAGTAGGCCTACACAAGTTACTATACGCCTACTAGAAAAATTTGTGATTTTCGTCTGCTTTACACACTGCACACATTTTTTTTGGAAACCATGTCACTCAATCTTTGTAATGGCATCACTTCAGTTTCGCTTATTTCGTCTTGATGTTGAACATAACTGATCAGAGATTCGATGGTCTTGAATGCCTCAGAGTGACTCATTACAGGCTTGTTGCTATCCTCTTTGAGTTCAGAGATTTTCTCATCGCTATTGCACACCATTTCTATGATGTTACTGTATGCAATTTTGTTGAATTAATGTCCACTTAAAACCTCTGAGTAACCACCGCTTGACTTTATCGTCATTGATTTCTTAACACCCAGGGAGGGTTTTTACAAGCACTGCAAACAGTCAAACGACATTCCAGCTGCAACTTTCACTTTTCCATTCCTTACCATTTAACCGCAATTAAAAAGTTAGTTTGGAGATACGTCCGGATATGGGAGGGTCCTGATATCACAGGTTCGGATATGACACGTTTTACTGTATTTATATTATAGTATTTATATTTTACTAGGATGCCTCGTCGTGGCTTTGCATGTGAAAAATGGTGTAATCAATTTTTAAAAAAATATGTAACAGAAATTGTGTAGCTGCTTGATCGACAGTATACTCCAAGGTACACATACACACACACACACACACACACACACACACACACACCCATACGACGACCATTACCTTCGTCAATGAGCTGAATAGTATGCTTATCAGCATGTCCACTCTGCAAATGACACCTTCACTTCATTCACCTCAGGATCTGGCTGTATATTGAAATTCATTTCTTTCAGAGGAGATAACTTTAATTAGCGTCTTTTACACCTCTACCTTTTTTGTTCTTAAACGATTCAATCATATAATTGGCTGACCATTTGATAAGAAACAGAACTATTTGTCCTAGCCCTGGAACTAGCAGATCGAGTGCAAATAATTTAACACTCCACCTGCCTATTACGGGCATAAAATTGGTCCTATACGATGGAAAAAATCCAAACAGACCTATCGGTAAAATCAAGTTTTTAGTTCACGGGGACTGAAATCGTGTATTACCAAAAAAAATAAATTTCAAAAAATCTACATGATAACAATGCTTGTTGTTGTTGTTTAGGTCATCAGCCGAAAAACTGGTTTGAACCTGTAGAGGTTTTACTAAGTGAAAACGAGGAGTGAGGTGGTTTACCATTGCCACAACTCACTGAATGGAAAAGTACACTTATCAGCATGCCAGGCCCTCTGAAAAGCACATATTTTCCACTCTGCAAATGACACCTTCACTTCATTCACCACAGGGTCTGGCTGTATAATGAAATTCATTACTTTCAGAGGAGATAACTCTGATTAGTGTCTTTTACACCTCTACCTCTTCTGTTCTTGAATGATTCAGTCATTTAATTGGCTGACCATGTGATAAGAAACAGAACTATTTATTTTAGCCCTGAAACAAACAGATTGAGTGTAAATAATTTGACACCCACCTATCTGTTATGGGCAAAACAATGCTTATTCATATAGGGGGGAAATAATTATAATTAGTGAACTCTTAGTTAACTTTGTGTTTTATAAAATATTTAAAAATAAAATTTTATTTTCATCTAAATGAATGGAAAAAATATAAATACGAGAAATTTTTTACTTTTTTAAAAATATGAGTTGTTCATATTTATAGAGAACAAATTTAAATACTTGTAAAAGTGAGGCGTATACTATTCTTTTGTGTAAGAGACTAATGGCAGCCCTCCTTACTTATTCCAACAACGTTTACTTATGTAACAGTTAAACAAATACAACTAACAATGAATAAATGGTCAGGCAAATAGCATTAACGTTCTCCCTTGTCACTCAGTATTTCATTCAATATTTTTTATAAAATATAAAAAAATGGCAGATAAAACTAAAAATATACCACGAATACTACTTTATTATAGTTTACCACATTTTTTAAATTCAATTTAAGCATTCACTTTATATGAAATAATTTTCAACAAAAATTAAAATTGTATAATTTAAAAATAAATTCGCTCAATATTTTAATTTTTGTTATTAATAACATTTTAATATTATTATTTAATTAAATTAGGGGAAGGGAGCCATATATGGAATAGGGTCTTGTTATGGAATGCTAGTGTTTTTCCAGACAGGACATTGGAAATCCTGATCTTCTCGCACCATTGGTTATACCGACAGAAACAACTAACGGATTCAAACAGACCAAATACAGCGTCTTTTGTCAAGGTGATTACAATGAAGATAAAAAAGGTGAAAAGTGAATTCAATGCTCGAGGTGTAATAATTGATATCATGAACAATGCACTAGTGGTGAAAGGTTGTATTTTGTCTGCGATTACTGTGAATAAACTGATTGGACTAATAATTTGGTGCTTTAAAAACTATGTAGGAAAATTATGTATCTGTTCCAAGTACTCCAAATTATAACCCTATGTATTCCATATTAAGATCCTATTTTATAATTGTAAAAATCATGTCGCTAAAGAAAACTTTTTAAATAATTTATAATATTGGAAATTTAAGATTTTGTATTTTCTAGTTGTGAAATAAACTATTTCTACTATTGATATAAAATTCAAGTAATTTCAAAAATATCATAAAAAACCAGAAAAATGAAAAAATGAAAATGGTATTCCATATTTGGTACTTCTCCCCCACTATTTAATCTATGCCCATTAAAGGCAGGTGGAGTGTTAAATTATTTCCACTCAATCTGTTTGTTCCAGGGCTACAAAAAATAATTGTCTTTCTTATCACATTGTCACCCAATAATATGACTGAAGAACAGGTACAAAACAGAACAGGTACAGGTGTAAAATTTACAGTTATCTCCTCTGAGTGTAATGAATTTTATTATACAGCCAGACCCTGGAGAGAATGAAGTGAAGGTGTCATTTGCACGTTGGAAAATATGTGCTTTTCGGAGGGCCTGGCCTGGTGATAAAAATTTTCTTTCAATTCAGTGAGAAAGGAAATGGCAAACCACCTGACTCTTTGTTTTACTCAGTAAACCCTCTAAAGGTTGAACCCAGCCTTTCGGCTGATGGCCTAAACAATAACACCAACAACAACAACAACAACAACAACAAAAACAACACTAACACCACCAACAACAACAATAATACCACCACCAACAACAACAACAACAACAACAACAACAACAACAACAACAACAACAACAACAACAACAATAGCACCACCAACAACAACAACAACAACAACAACAACAACAATAGCACCACCAACAACAACAACAACAACAAAAATAACACCACCAACAACAACAACAACAACAATAGCACCACTAACAACAACAACAACAACAACAACAACAACAATAGCACCACCAACAACAACAACAACAACAACAACAAAAATAACACCACCAACAACAACAATAACAACAACAACGACGACGACGATGACGACAAAAACAAATTTAATTAATTGTAAACAGCCAACCTGTAATAACGAAAAATGAATATAATAAATAAACGAATGCCAGTTAAAGAGAATAAAAAATAAACTTGTTTATTGGATTAAAAAATCAAAATAAATAATATCCTGATAATCCCCTAAGCCTGATAGTACTTAGGACTTAGAGGGACATAGGGGGGACCTTAAGGAGACTCCTAAGCCTAAGTTCGTTAAGGATCTGAGCAAAATGAATAACAAACATCGAATGCCAGTTGAAGAGAATGAAAAATAAATTTGTTTAATGGATCAAAAAATCAAAATAAATAATATCCTGATAATCCCCTAAGCCTGATAGTACTTAGGACTTAGAGGGACATAGAGGGGGACCTTAAGGAGACACCTAAGCCTAAGTTCGTTAAGGATCTGAGCAAAATGAATAACAAACATCGAATGCCAGTTGAAGAGAATGAAAAATAAATTTTTTTAATGGATCAAAAAATCAAAATAAATAATAACCTGATAATCCCCTAAGCCTGATACTGCTTAGGACTTAGAGGGACATAGGGGGGACCTTAAGGAGGCTCTTAAGTCTAAGTTCGTTAAGGATCTGAGCAAAATGAATAACAAACATCGAATGCCAGTTGAAGAGAATGAAAAATAAATTGGTGTAATGGATCAAAAAATCAAAATAAATAATAACCTGATAATCCCCTAAGCCTGATACTACTTAGGACTTAGAGGGACATAGGGGGGACCTTAAGGAGGCTCCTAAGTCTAAGTTCGTTAAGGATCTGAGCAAAATGAATAACACACATCGAATGCCAGTTGAAGAGAATGAAAAATAAATTTGTGTAATGGATCAAAAAATCAAAATAAATAATATCCTGATAATCCCCGAAGCCTGATAGTACTTAGGACTTAGAGGGACATAGCGGGGGACCTTAAGGAGACACCTAAGCCTAAGTTCGTTAAGGATCTGAGCAAAATGAATAACAAACATACTATGACAATAAGAAGGGCATGGTTCGTTAAAGTTCTAGCATTTCATTCAATAAATGTTAAAGAGTAGATAATAGAGTGGAAAAGTAACAATATAGTGACAATAGTAACAATAAAAGTATGCCTATTTATAAAAGGTTATTGTTGTACAACTATTTATGAAAAGGTCGGCCTGTAACAACTTTTATTCTATTTACAATAAGATCTATTGTTGACTTGTTTACAATAGATTTTTCTAGTACTCATTTATAAAGGGTTTCTTTTGTACTTTATTATTTTTATCGAGTTTATTTTATTATTATTATTTTATTATTTTATCGAGTGTCATTCGGGAAGATTCTTTTTTGATTGACTATATAAAAGGACCCCCGAGCGCGGTCAGGGAGTTAGTATTCGTTTGGTTTTGACGAGTGGCAATCGGACGTAGTGCAGACGCGTTCCGAGCATTGTGTTGGTCAACGATTGTTATACTGTCTTTATTGTGTGTGCATTGTGAAAAGTTATTGTGTATCTGTATTTAATTCAGTTTTGTGTATTCAGTTTCATTTTGTATGTGTACTCTATAAAATTGATTGTAAGTAGTGCTAAGTGAATAATTTAGTTATTAATTGTTTATTATTTATTTTAAGTAATTTTTTTTTTATAATTGGTTTATTATGTTCGCATCAACATTCTAAGTTTTTAGCGACCCCATTACAGAAAAATCTGGTGTGAAACACTCACACAACTTTCTCTTGCCAATACAAATAATTAATAATAAACCTAACATTATTAATTAAATATTAGAAATAAACAAAAACTAACCTCAAAAACATAACCTTATTTTAATCATGAGTGAATGACGCAAAATGACAATCGAACTCAGTTTGGCTTAAAAATACGGAAAATCACGCTTTCACGCTAAACTAGGCTCTGTAGAGAAAAATGCTCTAAACAAAAGTTGTAGATAGTTTAATTTTCTATAAATTTAATTATATACACTTTTGTCGTAAAATGCATACTAAGACCGAAATGTTAAAAAAATCGATTTTCTCACCTTTTCGTGAGAAAAAAAAACAGAAAATCGCTAATTACCGCTAAACTAAGCGTTAAACAAAAAAATGTTTGAAATAAAAGTTGTAGAATTTTACATTCTCTACAACTTTTATTATATAACGTTTTGCGCTAAAATGCATATTAAAGCCGCAATCTTAAAAAGAAAATGTTTTTACGTAAAAACAGCCTCAAGCAGAATTTCAGCAAACATGGCGCCTACCCTATATTGTAGAGCATAAAAAATGTAGTAAACCAGTTGATTTAAAAAAAAATCGTACGACTAGTTTTTGAGAAAATCGCAAAAAAGTGAAAAATTATACGAATAAACTACTACTTCCGGTTGACCGATTTTGATGAAAATGTTCGTGTCGGGTCCGGTAGTGATATGTAACTTAAGTTTCAAGTTTCAAGTTCGTACGATGTTCCGTTCTTGAGATATTCTGTTCACACACACAGACACACACACACAGACCAATCACTAAAAACATGTTTTTTGGGTTCAGGGGGTCTGAAAACGTATAGATCCGGTGAAAACTCGATTTCGAAAAATCGACATGAAAAAAATACTTTCCTTCCTATATATTCAATTCATATAGGCAAGAGAAAGTAAAAAACATTAATTACATAATTTTGAATTTACACTAATTTACACTTTTACAATTGAATCTTACACTTTTAAATTAAAAATTATTTTGTATGAATTGCACTTTCGTTTGCATTAAAATTGTCTTTGAATATTTAAAAATTGAATAAAGTCCAGTGTCTTTGTGTACTGTGTGTGATTAACGCAGTCGTTGTAATTGTCCGGAAAGTGAAATTGTCTCCGTATAGTGTTCAAGGTAGGACATTCCACAAGAATATGTTTGACAGTTAATTTTGTGTTGCAGTGTCTACAGTAAACAGAGTCTTGTTTTGTCATGAGGTGACTGTGTGTCAGTTTAGTGTGACCAATTCGTAGTCGTGTAAGAGTCACTTGGTCAAGTCTGCTTTTAAAAATTTCTGGTTTTAAGTCTCGAATGTCAGTCCGTACTGTGTGTAGGTTAGTCCTTAAAGTCTTCCACCACTCGTTCCAAATTGTTTCAAATTTGTGTCTGAACATTTTCTGCAGATCTCGATGGGAAGACTTATTTATCCTATTGGAGCATGTAGTGGCGCGTTTGGCTGCTCGATCGGCTGTCTCGTTCCCTTTGATACCAAGGTGGGAAGGAATTCACAGAAGAACTATTGTTTTGTCGTTGTTAGTTATTTTGTGGTTGACGTTAATGATCTCTTGAAGTATCGGTTCATCCTGTTCGATACTCCTAAGGGAATCTAAAACACTTCTTGAATCTGACAAGATCACAAAGTTTTTACGATCGGATAAAGCTGTGGCTTAAGTAAATTATTAAGTTATTTATTGTATTATTTCATTATAATTAGTTTGTTGTTTATTTTTTAAATTTTTTAGTGTAATAAATATTTGTAATTGTAAATTTTAGTGTATTAATTATTTAATTACCTAGATCCCGAAACGGACCTTAGCGATAAGTGTCACAATACTTTCTTTAAACTTATAATAAAATTGTTTACAGGTTCTTCGTATCGTTATTTAATAGCCACACCTCGTGTATAATTTTTCGTGATAATGAGTCAATTTGTTTATTTCTTTTATTCATCGCAATACATTATCCTTGTTCAATACTGCCCTGCTAAGAAAAAAGGCAGTAACTGCAAATTTCTCGATTTTGAGTTTTATATGAATTCTTATGTTTTGGAGCACAAGGAATCCAGTGAACTTACTAAGAAAGCCCTACCTACAACGGTTACTTAGATATCGAGGTATTCTAAAGCATTATCTACATGGTTTTGCCAGGCTTACAAAGGAAAAGAAGCGTATATTCAGATACTAAGAGAAAAGGCAGTATCTGCACTATAGTTACTGCCTTATTTCTTAGTATGCTACAGATACTGATTTCTTACGTAGTAGAACTTGATACTGAATTCACTTACTGCTTTGTATATCATTGTCAATTAGTCATAAAAGTTTAAAGTTCACCACCTTAAATATTGATCTGTGGACAAATTCTTGAATATGGATTTAAAAAAATTATAATAAAATATTGGGCACAAGCCTTAGCAGCCTGTAGAGCTTGAAAAAATTAAATAAATTAAACTCTGTTTCCCTCTCCTACCAACCAACCAGGTGTTGTAACTAACTTTTCCAATTTTTAACTTAAAAAAAATTTAACTTAAAAAACTTCCCTTTTTACCATATAATCACAAAATCATGTTACATTAATAATTATGTTACAGCTGTCGAAAATACTATAAAGCCATTTTCCCACACTTCAGCTTTTTGCACTTACTGCCTTCTTTCTTAGTAGGGCAGAATACACTTAACCTCACACAATACATAATTTCTTGCAATAAACTATTTCTTGAGTATAACTCTATTAGAACGTTAAAGTACAGAGTGATTTTTTTAGTCATGTTACCCAATTGTTAATGTCTGGTAAATTTTTTCTAAGAAAGGGAAATTTTGTTTAGTGACACGAAGTTGGTAGCCCTACTCAACCGGTATAGATACGGTAGTATGAGTTAATTCTCCTTGAGCTGTGTAAAATTTTGTGCCGTTTCCGGTCTTGTTACGGACAGAATGTCTTTTACCCTAGAACAACGGGTTTTCATTCTTGAACAGTGTTTTGCTACGAAATCGTACACGAGTGTAAAATAATCATTTCAAATTAAATATGTTGGTTTAGAGGTAAAGTTGTCGCTAAAATCAGCTGTTAAACAGCTGATTTTCGGAGACGAAGGTTCCTGGTTCAAATCCTAGTAAAGGTAGTTACTTTTATACGGATTTGAATGCTAGACAGTGGTTACCGGTGTACTTTGATGGTTATGGTTCAATTAACCATACTCTCTCATGAATGGTCGACCTGAGTCTGTACAAGACTGCACCTCATTTACACGTCATATACATCATCCTCATCTCATTGGGTCATGGGGTTGCTTATTGTTGTGAATTGAACAGATTGCAACGTACACAAATTAGGGTACAAAAAAAAATTTACTCTCTCTTGCCTAAATGAATATATAGGAAGGAAAATATTGTTTTCATGTCGATTTTTCACCGGATCTACACGTTTTCAGACCCCCTGAACCCAAGAAACATGTTTTTAGCGATTGGTTTGTGTGTGTATACAGAATATCTCAAGAACGGAACATCTTACGAACTTGAAACTTGAAAATTTAGTTACATACCATTACCGAACCCGACACGAACATTTTCATCAAATTCGGTTAACCGGAAGTAGTAGTTTATTCGAGTAATTTTTCACTTTTTTGCGATTTTCTCAAAAACTGGTCCTACAATTTTTTTTAAATCGCCTTGTTTACTAAATTTTTTATGCTCTACAAGATAGGGTAGGCGCCACGTTTGCTGAAATTCTTGGTAAGGCTGTTTTCACGTAAAAATATTGTTTTTTTAAGCTTGCGGCTGTATTATGCATTTTACCGCAAAAATTTATGAAATTACAGTTGTAGAGAATTTAAAATCCTACAACTTTTATTTCAAACACTTTTTTTTGTATAACGCTTAGTTTAGCGGTAATTAGCGATTTTCTGTTTTTTTCTCACGAAAACGTGTGAAAAATCGATTTGTTTTAAGATTTCGGCCTTAGTATGCATTTTACGACAAAAGTGTATAAGTTAAATTTATAGTAAATTAAAAGTTCTACAACTTTTAATTTAAGCATTGTTTTGTACAGTGGCTATTTGGTATTTGGTATCAGTGTATTGTTTAACTTGAAAGAGTGATTTTCCGTATTTTTAAGCCAAACTGAGGTTGATTTTCATTTTCCGTGTTTCACTCATGATTAAAATAAGGTTATGTTTATTAAGGTTAGTTTTTTGTTTATTTCTAATGTTTTATTACTAATGTTAGGATTATTGTTAATTATTTGCATTGGCAAGAGAAAGTTGTGTGAGTGTTTTACACCAGATTTTTATCATTAAAGAGATACAATTAATATTTGGGGACCATTATAACTGACAATCTAATACCAGAAAGAGGAGCACGGATAAGAATGGTGAATGTATCCTTTGTAAAGTAACAAGAGTCGTATTTGTAAATTTGTCATTTGGCAACCGGGATCTAAGTACAGAACTCCGAATCAGATTCGGTAGATGCTTCGCCTTCTTTGTTCTTCTGTGTGGAATGGAGGCTTTTACTTATACAGGGTGATTTTTTAGTCCTGTTACCTAATTTTTAATGTCTGGCTTTTTTTCTAAGAAAGGGATATTTTGTTTTGTGACACAAAGTTGATAGCCCTACTCAACCGGTATAGATACGACAGTTTGAGTTGATTCTCCTTGAGTTGCATAAAATTTTGTGCTGTTTCCAGTTGTGTTACGAACAGAATGTCTTGTACTCTAGAACAACGGGTTTTCATTCTTGAACAATATTTTGCTACAAAATCGTATGCGAGTGTAAAAGAATTATTTCAAATTAAATTTTTTGGTGTTCCTCCACTCTATTCTAGTCAATTTCTAGGCTAACTAACTGATTTTTAGAGGCAGGTATTGTTTTCAGCAGAAAACGTAGTGGTCGACCAACTCTCTTGACAGATGACGTTAAGAGAATGTGAAAACAAGATTGCTCAATTCTCCATGGAAAAGTTTACAAAAATCTTTCCTCGCATGTTGATTTGTCATGTTCGAGTGCTCAGAAAGCTGCTAAAAAATTGAAATTGTATCCGTATCACATACGATTAGTTCTAGAGCTTCAGCCTCCAGATTTAAACAAGAGATTGTTTTAGGATAAAAGACATTCTGTTCGTAGCACGACCGGAAATGGCACAAAATTTTACACAGCTCAAGGAGAATCAACTCACACTGCCATATCCATATTGGTTGAGTAGGGCTACCAACTTAGTGTTACAAAACAAAATTTATTTTTTTTTAGAAAAATATTACCAGACATTAAAAATTGGGTAACAGGACTAAAGAATTACCCTGTAGTACTCTGAAGTAAAGAAAAACATAAAAAGCCAACCTTTCAAACTATGCATTTATTGACGTGTATAAATATCGTAGACACAGAAAATAACAAATAAAGTAGTCTTACATCACATACATAAATTGAGAGTATTAAATTATTGTTGTTTAGGTCATCAGCCGAAAGGCTGGTTTGAACCTCTAGAGGTTTTACTAAGTAAAACAAGGAGTGAGGTGGTTTACCATTGCCATAACTCACTAAGTGAAAAATTACGTTTAGCAGCATGCCGGCCCTCTGAAGAGCACATATTTTCCACTCTGCAAATGACACCTTCACTTCATTCTCCACAGGGTCTGGCTGTATAATGAAATTCATTACTTTCAGAGGAGACAACTCTGATTAGTGTCACAGTACACCTCTACCTCTTCTGTTCTTAAATGATTCAGTCATTTAATTGGCTGACCATGTGATAAGAAACAGAACTATTTATTTTAGCCCTGCAACGGACAGATTGAGTGTAAATAAATTGATACGCCACCTGTCTGTTAAGGGCAGATTAAATTATTACTAAGCTATTATTAGCAAAGGCTAGAGTAAAACCTTTTTACCCTACAAGGCGGATAAAACTAAATCTTAAAAAAAATATATCTTTAAACTAAACTAAACTAAATCTTTAAGGGTACCCGGAACGAAAGAAATTGAAATTTTTTACATTCCCGGATTTTTGCAACTTATTAAAATTTAAAGTTTTCTGTATCCAACGATATAGGTATAATTTGTTGAGGGTTTTGCAGTTTTTACTTTCTCTTGCCTATATGAATATATAGGAAGGAAAGTATTGTTTTCATGTCGATTTTTCGAAATCGAGTTTTCACCGGATCTATACGTTTTCAGACCCCCTGAACCCAAAAAACATGTTTTTAGCGATTGGTCTGTGTGTGTGTGTGTGAACAGAATATCTCAAGAACGGAACGTCGTACGAACTTGAAACTTGAAACTTAAGTTACATACCACTACCGGACGCGACACGAACATTTTCATCAAAATCGGTCAACCGGAAGTAGTAGTTTATTCGTATAATTTTTCAGTTTTTTGCGATTTTCTCAAAAACTGGTCCTACGATTTTTTTTAAAATCGCCTATTTTACTCAATTTTTTATTCTCTACAAGATAGGGTAGGCGCCATGTTTGCTGAAATTCTCGGTGAGGCTGTTTTCACATAAAAATGTTGTTTTTTTTAAGATTACGGCTTTAATATAAATTTTAGCGCAAAAACTTATATAATAAAAGTTGTAGAGAATTTAAAAACCTACAACTTCTGTTTCAAACATTTTTTTGTATAACGCTTAGTTTAGCGGTAATTTGCGATTTTCTATTTTTTTTCTCACGAAAACGTGAGAAAAATTGATTTTTTTAACATTTCGGTCTTAGTATGCATTTTACGACAAAAGTGTATGTAATAAAAGTTATAGAAAATTAAAAGATCTACAACTTTTGTTTAGAGCATTTTTCTCTACAGAGCCTAGTTTAGCGTGAAAGCGTGATTTTCCGTATTTTTAAGCCAAACTGAGTTCGATTGTCATTTTGCGTCATTCACTCGTGATTAAAATAAGGTTATGTTTTTGAGGTTAGTTTTTGTTTATTTCTAATGTTTTATTACTAATATTAGGTTTATTGTTATTTATTTATATTGGCAAGAGAAAGTTGTGTGAGTGTTTCACACCAGATTTTTTTACTTTCTCTTGCCTAAATGAATATATAGGAAGGAAAGTATTGTTTTCATGTCGATTTTTCGAAATCGAGTTTTCACCGGATCTATACGTTTTCAGACCCCCTGAACCCAAAAAACATGTTTTTAGCGATTGGTCTGTATGTGTGTCTCTGTGTGTGTGTGTGGGTGTGTGTGCGTGTGTGTGTGTGTGTGTGTGTGTGTGTGTGTGTGTGTGTGTGTGTGTGTGTGTGTGTGTGTGTGTGTGTGTGTGTGTGTGTGTGTGTGTGTGTGTGTATGTATGTATACAAAATATCTCAAGAACGGAACATTGTACGAACTTGAAACTTAAATCTTAAGTTGCATACCACTACCGGACCCGACACGAACATTTTCATCAAAATCGGTCAACCGGAGGTAGTTTATTCGTGTAATTTTTCACTTTTTTGTGATTTTCTCAAAAACTGGTCCTACTATTTTTTTAAAAATCGCATGGTTTACTCAGTTTTTTATTCTCTACAAGATAAGGTAGGCGCCATTTTTGCTGAAATTCTCGGTGAGGCTGTTTTTACGTAAAAACATAGTTTCTTTAAGATTACGGGTTTAATATGCAATTTAACGCAAAAAGTTATATAATAAAAATTGTATAGAATTAAAAATTCTACAACTTCTATTTCAAACATTGTTTTGTATAACGCTTAGTTTAGCAGTAATTAGCGATTTTCTGTTTTTTTCTCACGAAAACGTGAGAAAAATTGATTTTTTTAACATTTCGGCCTTAGTATGCATTTTACGACAAAAGTATATAATAAATTTTATAGGAAATTAAAAGATCTACAATATTTAATTGAAGCATTTTTCTCTACAGAGCCTAGTTTAGCGTGAAAGAGAGATTTTCCGTATTTTTAAGCCAATCTGAGTTCGATTTTCATTTTGCGTCATTCACTCATGATTAAAATAAGGTTATGTTTATTGAGGTTAGTTTTTTGTTTATTTCTAATGTTTTATTACTAATGTTAGGTTATATTGTTAATTTTTTTGCATTGGCAAGAGAAAGTTGTGCGAGTGTTTCACACCAGATTTTTATAATTAAAAATATGTTGAATCCTTACGTTTTTTTAAACGTTACTATTTGCATAACACCTCAATTTTTTGAATGACAACACATATATACAAAAAAATTTTATTTTGTGCGTTATTTTTTGTTTTTAAACTTTAATTTAGACCCAGACCCCCTGTGAATATAATATATTAAACTCTGAACTGTAAAAAATAACATATTGAATTATTTAACGAATAATGCGTAGTTTTTTTTTTGTTTCCCGTAAATAGCAATTTTTGAAGTATAAGAAACATTTTCTCAGCCAACTGTGAATGGATTTTAATGAAATTTTTATACAGCCTTTCATACCATAATTTTAATGAACTGAGTTAATATTACTGTAAAATAATGTGTTCAGATATTTATTTTCCACTTCAATAGGCAAAAAGTTATGATTTTCAAAAGTAGTAATTTAAAAAAATAAATGTCTTACGTTCCTAACGATATATCAAGTTGCTACTAACTGAGTGGGTGTAGAATATTTTTAAAAAATACCGCAAGAAAACTGGACAGGATAACTCTTTACAGTTTTTGAGGAAATGCTCCTTACATTAACACTACGGAGATAGGCATTCCGGGTTCTCTTAAAAAACCCCGACTTATCAAAAAACAAAACTACCTTGTAAAATCAGTAAAGATAATAAACAAAACTCTGGTGTGAAACACCAGAGTTTTAACTCGCATACTTTCTCTCGCCAATGTAAATAACCTATGTTTAATCATCAGTAAACAATGTATTTTGTAGGTTTTCATATCATAACCTATTTTAATCATGAGTGAATGACGCAGAACGAAAATCAACCTCTGTTAAAAGAAATTCTAGAAATAGAAGTTACAGCAATATGTAATAATGTTTGATCATTAAAAAAATTAAGGCGATCTGCCGTCCTGTTTATTTACTTGGTATTTGAGATACATATATATTTAGTGATATATAATTGTAGACAGAAATACTGTGATAGATAAAGGGAGAGAGAATGATGACGTAGGTGGGAGGGGCCGATTGTATTTCCTGTTTGTATCACCCAAGTATCACAGAAAGGAAATGAATAGAACTGCAAAACGAGTGCCAGGAGTTTGGGGGGGGGGAGGAGTTGAAGAGAGAGAGAGAGTTTTCTAAAGAGCATCATTTTCTCTCCCGCTCTTTTTCGACTCACAACCCTTATATTTTAAAACACCCTTCTTCTCGTCCCATAAAAAGACACTATCTTATTTATAACAAGTATACAAAGACCAAGAGAGATACATTTATGTGAGTACACATACACATTGGCAAGTGGGGGTAAATAAGGACCTTTAACTGACTGACATCTATCTTTTTCTCTCTCGCTGTGTACATACTCTTCTTTTATAACATTCACAAGAGGAGATCTTTTCTACATCAACTCTCTTTACGTCATTTTAATTCAACGCAAACCATCTAATGAATACTCACTTACTTAATACACCCTCTTCCACCCCGACAACCACCACCACCTCTTTCATCCCCTAATAACTAACTTCATAACTAATATCATCTCAAACACTTTATCTGAATCTTTTCATTCAATATTTAGTTTTGTTTACTTTCTTTACTAAATTTTATTTTTACCTGCAATAATTGAACTCCTTCATTTACTATGCCCTTTCAGAACTTTGTTACTGTTGAACACTCATCAAAATGACACAAATCTGCCAACATGACCACATAATGATACTGATATTATTCCTTATGATGATATTATTTCTTATTATTCCTATCCCCTCGCAATACTTTATAAAATTAATTTTTTTTTTTTTGCTTTTACGACCTTAAAGGATCACTTCTTCCCATAACAGACAGGTGGAGTGTCAAATTATTTACACTCAATCTGTTCGTTGCAGGGCTAAAATAAATATTTCTGTTTCTTATCACGTGGTCAGCCAATTAAATGACTGAATCATTTAAGAACAGGGGAGGTAGATGTGTAAAAGTCACTAATCAGAGTTATCTCCTCTGAAAGTAATGAATTTTATTATACAGCCAGACCCTGTGGTGAATGAAGTGATGGTGTCATTTGCAGAGTGGAAAATATGTGCTTTTGAGAGGGCCCGGTATACTGATAAGCGTAAATTTCCACTCAGTGAGGAAGGCAAATTTAAACCACATGACTCCTCGTTTTACTTAGTAAAACATCTACAGGTTTAAATCATCCTTTCGGCTGATGACCTAAACAACAGGATCACTTTAGTCTAATTTCTGGGTCAGTCCATTCCGTAATCGGTTCTTCTTATTCCCGAACGTGAAAGTTGATTTATTCTTACTTCTTACGCACTCTGATATGTG